>JAOTRA010090156.1:0-11994 GCA_026260255.1 Pseudolaguvia tuberculata
CACACACACACACACACACACACACACACACACACACACACACACACACACACACACTCCTATGGGCAATTTAAAATCCCCAATCAATCTAATGTACATGTTTTTGGACTGTGGGAAAAAACCTGAGCACCCAGAGAAAAACAATGGAGCACATGCAAACTCAGCACAGAAAGACCCCTTGCTGTGAGTCAACTGTGACTACACCACCGTTACCACTACACCACCGTTCACCAGGTTTTCCCATAGAGGTGAGGATGTGTGATTGTTTGTGTGGCCGAGTGATGGAATGGTGTTCAATTCCTGGGCCAGGGATCTTCCTGTGCGTAGTCTGCATGTTCTCCCTATGCTTGTGGGTTTCCCCCGGGTACTCCAGTTTCCTCCCACTGTCCAAAAACCTGCAGATTAGGTTGATTGGTGATTCTAAATTGACCATAGGAGAGAATGTGTGTGTGAACGGTTGTCTATGTTTTGCCCTAAGATGGACTGGTGACCCCTGCCTCTCGCCCTATGTGCACTGAGATCAGTGCCACCATGGCCCAGAATTAGGGAATAAGGGGGCAAGAAGATGAATGAATAAATGAATGAATGAATGAATGAATGAAGTATACTTTGATTAGAAATTCTTATTGGGTTTTTAAAAAAAATCAACATAAATTATCCTATGCAAAACTGTTCTTAGTGTAGGTTGCTTTAGAGTTTAATGGGCTCTACTCACCCATTCCCTCTGTTTTGTGGGGCATTTCCACTGCTTCAAATTATTTTACAATACTTTTAATAAGCTTTAAATCAGTACCAGATAATAGTTATTAGCCATCCACAGAGGCAATATAGTGCTACCATCTTATCGTCACTGATAACATACACAGTTTGTGTAATCATAGCACATACTTGAGTACCTCAGTGACTGTCACCAGAGCCTCAACCAATCATATGACTGGGTTTCTCCAACACACATCACTGATTGATGAAGTCCACATACAAACTGTTGGAGACATAGCGACACAGCGAAACACGTGAAAATTCCCAGCACCACTATTTATAGCACCACCAAACTGCCATCTGGGATCCTGAGCAAAGTCCTTAACACTCCGCTGCTTAAGCCGGATAATATAAGATACAAATAATGTAAGTAAAGCCAGATAAAAGCCATAAATGCATAACCTGGCGGAGTCGCCAATAACCAATGCTGAAACTGAAAACACCCCGACCTCAGATACACAACCTTCTGTATAATACGACGATCTGTGTCTGCCGGAACAGTTACAGTTACAGTACATTTTGGAAGACTTACATTTGATCTCTTTTTTTACAATCGTGTGCAATTGTGGGTTAAGGACCTTTCTCAAAGGCCCACAGTGTTGGCTTGGTGGAGATCTTTCTGGTATTAGTCCAACACCTTAACCACTAGGCTACCACTTACCACAAACAAAATGCTAATATCGTTTTAGTGTCTGAAAACATTACATTAAATGGTGACATATGATTGAGAGACCAGGAAGATCTGGGGCCTCATGAATCAGTATATGTTGGTCTTTTACCTAACATGACAACGACTCCATTGGAAGAGACATTCACTCTGACATATAGTTTGAACTGAATTGTGTGTTGGCAGTGAGTCTACACAATCCCCCTATACTGATAAAGATCCTTTTCACATAAAATGTTTTTAATTTCCCATTATTCCCATTAATTCATCATTCATCGATCATTTTCCCTTCCTCGAATAAAACTGTGTTCTGGTTTGCTTTATATATATATCCATCTTTTTTTTTTATACAGAAGAGGAATAGAGTGAGAAGGTAATCCAAAAGTCAAGGTCATTCATTCAGATCTGCAGCATCTGAAACTTCTAAGCTACAATCCCTCAGTGGGAGGACATGGGAGGAAAATACACACAAAGCAAGGAAAGAGTTTATGCCAGTGTATCTGACCTTACCTAACCTACAGAGCTATTAAACTGTTATTTCTGGCCTTTATGTAAAGATTCAATAGATGAGAGTGAAAAAAAACGATACTACAAAAAAAAATAAATCAAAAGTAAATTAGATTGAGTAAGACTTTTTTTTGGCAGAACAACCATAGGCGTTTATAGCACATTCATTTACACATTTCAAAGGGACTTCAAAGTGTCCATATGTTTATCATTGCAGCAGAAAATGTATAAATTTACGAGACTTCATAAAGTCTGCTATCTTAGATTTAAAAAATCATATGATGGTCAGTTTCCCTTAAAAAATCCCAAAAGGCAAAGTTTTATGAAACATCAATGGTTTATATTTTTATTTCAGGGGTTTAATAATTGTATGTTCATCTTTATGTGCAGAGTTTGCGTGGGTTTCCTCTGGGGACTCCGGTTTCTTTCCATAGTCCAAAAAAACATGCAGATTAGGTCGATTGGTGATTCTAAATTGAGTGGAGTGAATGTGTCTGAGAATGGTTGTTTGTCTATGTGTACCCCCACCTCTCGCCCTATGTGCATTGGGAATTAGGGAATAAGCAGGTAAGAAGATAAATTAATGAATAAAAAAAGTTCTATATTAAACATTTAAGCAAGCTTTGTCATTTAGCAGGGTTTAACTCGTTATTCAGTAGGTTCAGATATGTTCAGATGCAATGCCATTTAAACAGGAAATCCATCCATCCATCCATCCATCCGTCCGTCCCTCCGTCCATCCATCCATCCATCCATCCATCCATCCATCCATCCATCCATCCATCCATCCATCCATCCATCCATTTGCTGCTGCTTAGTCAGAGCCAGTTTGTGAGGAAAGGAGTGTAAGAAGAGACATCTGGAACAAGGGAACATTCCCAGGCCAGTAATTCCTCCAACCTCTTCTCTTGGGTCTCCTTCGTGTGGGATATGTCTGGAGCACTTACACCCAAAAGATGCCTGAGCCACCTCAACTCGTTCCTTTTAGTGTGGAGGAGCAGCAGCTCCCTCAGCAGCTCCCCGGTGACAAAGCTCCTCCCTGGTGACCCAGCTCTCCTCACCCTAGCCAGATCACTCTTGGAAGGAAAGTCATCTCGGCCGCTTAACCGAGACCAAGGCCGTATCCAAGACCTCATTCTTTCAATCACAGTTCAAAGCTGACTACCATAGGTGAGAGTAGGAACATAGATTGATCTTTCTCTTACTTACAAAAAAACCCACCAATTAGCATTAAGAAAGCTTTTTGTTCTTTATTTGAACAGAAGCTGCCAAACCTCCTCTGCCTTCTTGGATGATGGAATGTTAATCTGTTGTCTCTAATGCTTTATCCCAAATTTTTATAGTCTACATGCTCACTCAGCATCACTATAGAGAAAGAAAGAAAGAATTAAATTTTTCCATTTTTCAGCAAGTCAAAGGAATGTCTTCCACAAAAAGCCCTGCAGGAGAAAAAGTACTGGAACTAAAGCATACTGAAAAAAGGGAATGGCACTGAAGAAGTGAGTAGAAGACCAAATCCACTAACATAGAATGAATTATTTTAATGAAAGCAAACATGCTGTGAATTAGCTGCACTTTTGTAGATTAGAGAAAACCATGAGGGTCGGTAAATGATACTTAAAAAGATACTTATTTTTCTCAAATTTGTTCTGGAAAAGTATTTGCTCCTGCGACTGAAAACGTTGGAAATGACAAACGTTATTACATGAAAGAAATTAACATCAACTCTTTTCAATTCTCTTCAGTTTCTTAACACGTTAATTATTATAACAGGCATAAACTCTATATGTTTTTGTGCAAGTCCAACAGAAGCGCTAAACAATCGTGTAGTCTGACAGAATTATGGCTCACAAACATGGTAAAAATGGGTGGGGAACATGAAAATATCAGATTATTAGAACAATTATCCAGGTTAGAGGGCATAGAAGCCCTATTTAAGGAACCTTTGTAGTTCAGTCTTTGGCGACGTATTGTTTTGCCTAGCCTGACATTACCGAGCGTTTCTATAGGTTTTTAGTCTGTATGGTTTATGATCTTCTGCCTGGTTTTGCCAGACACACTGTACCTCAACTCAAGCACCTGTAACGCTGTGTGAAACCCTGTTATTTTGAGCTCATGCAGAACCACACCATCGACCATTTTATTTAAAGTATAAATAAATTCTGGAGAATCGATTCAGGATTTATATTTATTATAATTAATGCAAAGCAAATTATATTTGTCTTTTCCTACCGATTCCATACACCCTGATCCGACCATGACTTCTGTAATCCGTTGTGCGTCACTGCACGTGTTCTTGAATTAAAAAAACCCCTAAATATTTAGTCAGCTGACCAGTTTTTATATTTGTACCAGTTATATAAAACTGGTTTATATTTTGCGTTGTTCTTATTGATTTCTATAGATACTACAGTTCAATACTCTTGTTCGGTAGTTAAACAGGTATGTTTCCAAAAGAACGTATTAAGAACCAAAGCTGCAACGTGGCAATGCCCAACTTCAGTTCCAAATGTAAAATGTCCTTGGCTGATAATAAGGCAGAAGTTTGGCAGTCCTGGAATGTAAAATTCCTCCCCCTTTCCTACAGTAATTACTCTTCAAGACAAATAACAAGCTTCCTGGCAGGACGCAGGTTACTTCCAGCTCAATTTTGCATTTGTGAACCAGGCTAATACAGGTTATGGTCTCACATGCTCACAAACGCTCATTCAGACTAATACAGAAGGAGGGGGATGTATTAATTATAACTATCAAACGCATATTATTTTGGGGATTCGTTTGGGCTCCATGTTGAAGTAAGACTTGTACATTAAACTTTGCCCCCTTTGGTAATGGCATGTCCTTCTTTTTTGATGGTCTTAAAGGTTTCTCAAAAAATACAGCTTAACACTTTCTCATTGTGACATTTATGTTGATCTGAGTGGCAATTTTGTATTCATAAAATTGAATACAATCATTTGATCAAAAAGATTTCAAGGCGGCGCGGTGGAATTTGGACCTGTTTTGTGGTGCCATCCTTCTTTTTGTCATTTCACAAAGTAGCAGTATTATCAAAAAGCGAGTATTTGAGTCATGGACCGGATCATCATAAAAGGGAGGGGTAAAATAAGCTATTTCTTCATATCCATATTTTCTACTTATTTTATGCAAAAATTAAAGGATAACTTGGGCGGGCGTAGTGGTTAGCACGGTTGCCTCACAACAAGAAGGTTCTGGGTTCTAGTCCCGGGTTTGGGATCTTTCTGTGCGGGGTTTGCATGTTCTCCCCGCACTTGTGTGGGTTTCCTCCGGGTACTCCGATTTCCTTGCACAGTCCAAGTTAGGTCAATTGGTGATTCTAAAATTGCCCATAGGAGTGAATGGTTGTTTGTCTAAGTGTGGCCCTGTGATGGACTGGCGCCCTATGTGATCTTGGTTAGGAGCCAGCAGACAACTGTAACCCAGAGTTGGGGATAAATCGTGTAAGAAGATGAATGAATGAATGAATAAAGGGATAACTAGGCAATAACTCAGTCCTGTATCAGAGACTTAAAATGTCTTTAATCGGTTTCAATAAAGAAACTTGCAGTGTTGAAAGACGAGTGAAACTTGCAGTGTTCTAAGAGAAGATGACAAAAACATAGATAAAAGCATCCAAGTCCTAAATTTGAGTAAGTTACATGCTTTTCCCACATCTTTTCAGAGTAAGGTTGGTGGCACCAGAATGGATATAAGCAGGAGTATCCCTGTAATCAGTGCCTTCAAAGTCAATGCATGTTCCTTGTGATGAATGGATAACTCGGAAAAAGAGCAAAGTAAGACTGTGATCAAGTGTCCAAAGCGTTTAGCCAGCTAGTGGCTTGTGATCAGTGCAGCAGTTACAGTAGCAGCAATATCTGACAAAGGTTCCAATCCACAATAACAAAAATGTTACATGCTTTTCTTTTTAGGGTCCGGGTTCGGGTCTCGACTTTGATTTCAGGGTCTTTCTTCTTTGTTCTCCCCACGCTTGCATGGGTTTACTCTGGGTTCTCCAGTTTCAAAAGCAGGTACTGTATGTGAGATTAATTAGTGACGCTAAAGTGCTCAAAGGGGTAAGGGTGAATGTGTGTGGCCCTGTGTGCCCTAGCTTGGGATAGACTGGGATGGCAGACCACAGTGACCGTGACCTTAAATTAGTCAATAAGCAGGTATAGAAGATGAATGAATGAATGACTGAATGAATGAATGAATGAATAATATGCACCATTCATTCAGTCATTCATCTTATTACCCGCTTATTCCCTAATTTGGAGTCATGTGGGTCTGCTGGCGCTTATCCCAGCGCACACTGGGTGAGAGGCGAGGGTACACTCTGGATGGGTCGCAGGGCAACACATAGACAAATAACCATTCACACTCACAATCACTCCTATGGACAATTTAGAATCACCAATTGACCTAATCTGCATGTTTTTTGCATGATTCCCGGGCGGAGATCTTTCTGTGCCGAGTTTGCCTGTTCTCCCTGCGCTTGCATGGGTTTCCTCTGGCTACTCCGGTTTCCTCCTGTAGTCCAAAAACATGCATATTAGGTCGATTGGTGATTCTAAATTGTAGAGGAACCCCATATGTACCTGATGGTCAGGTGACCACCAACTTTTGGCAATGAAGTGTAAATATCTAAATTCTTTTGTGAAAATTGCTTTAGCCCAGGCCACAAATAAAACTTTACGGCAGTCAAAAATACTCCAAATTTATTCTACAATTTAAAAATAATGAGCTAAATATTAAGGTCATAAAAGATCACTCCACGGAGGGAGTCAGATTTAATTTTGTGATAAATATTTCAGCTATGGCTACAGAGTTTGGTCATATAAAATGGCAAAATATCTGTAAAAATGTAAAGCAGGTGGTTTGTTTCAAACGGACAGCGTGTGCCAAGAATTAACTGGGCTCGTACAGATTTAAAATAAGACTCAAGCATGTCCTGTAAGTGTGCGTGAGAACCAACTCTAAGAGACGTTACTTTATCCCCCCACCCCCTCCACCCCATACTGCCATGTAGTGGCATTTCAAAGAACATGCAAAAGAGGAAAGCAGATGTGCAAACCACAGGAAACATCATTAGCCTTGCTAACATTTATCCCAATGAGGCATGGAGACCCTGGTCAGAGCACAAGTGCCCCTTTTTAACAGCAGACTTATACTATCCCTCATCTCCTCTCTTTTCCCCCTCTCTTTTCTCTTTTATTTCTGTCACCACATTATGACATCTTTTCTTCACCAAATCAACTACAACTACAAAGTAAAGTACTTTCCGCATCTTTTGGTGCTGTTCCAGCCAACTGCCTTCATCTTTGTTCTTTGCCCTGGCTGATGAGTAATCCAGCTAGTCAGGTCAGGTCTTCATTCAGTACATCTCAATGAAATTTTCTTCCTAGTTTTTTCTTTTTTTTTTTTCTTTTTCTGATGAGCCTCAAGCTTTGCTCAGTTCACAGATGGGGCAATGAATGCAATCTGGGAGCCATATGACACCCTTTTCTTTCTTCTCCTTTCATCAACTTTTTTACTCTTTCAACATATTTTTTTTTTTTTTTTTTTTTACAGTTTTCAACTTTCATCCAAAAGCAGATAATATGGGACAAACACAGTACTACTGCCAAGATGGAACAGTAGAAGAGCGGTTTACATTCAACCACAAGATGTCTAAGAAAAGAACAGGATGTCAGTAGTCACTGCTTACATGTACAGCATTAATTGTCAATGTAAATGACATAGCAAGACACTATATGTGCCCTAAATACCCTCAGACCACCAGTCTAAGGGCCATCCATTCTGAAGTTGTGCTTTTAGTATATTTACATTTTATATAAAGGTTTTGTGCCCTGCGATGAACTGGTGAACCCGTCCAGGATGTATCCACGCCTTTCCCCCTTTGTGAGCTGGGATAGGCAGACCCAGCAGACCCTCGTGACCCTGAATTATGGAATAAGCGGGTAAGAAGATGAGTGAATGAATGAATGAATGAATGAATGAATGAAAGGTTTTCAATCCAATCCAATCCAATGTAAGTAAAATAATACTTTATAAATACCAGAAAGACTAGAGTTCGAATCCAATCTCCACCAGGCAATTACTGTGGGCCCTTGAGCAACGCCCTTAACCCACAATGACTCAGTTGTAAAAAAAAAAGGGACAAAGGATAAGAGCGTCTACCAAATACTGTAACTTTAACTGTAAATCCATTTCTGTTATGGTAGTCCGAGCTGTTCAGATTATTCCAGATTGCCATTCATTTCAGGTAAGAAATGAAACGCACAGGTGAACACTAGCAGTTGGAATGTGATGTTCTACCGTCCTCTGTTGTAGTGCCCTCTGCTGGACACTGATTACTGATACTGACAAGGTGACAAACATGTAAATACCAATTGAAAAGTAATTCTGGAAAGCTTGTATATAACCAGTGTTATTATTGAATGTTTTGTTTTGTATGTATACAGTGCTGCTTTGGAAAAAGTTATTAGGAAAAAAGAAAAAACTTAGGCATCACGGTGGCTTTGTGTGTAGTGCTGTTGTCTCACAGCAAGAAGATCCTGGGATCGATGTGATGTGGGGTTTGTCTGTTCTTGTACTTGCCTGGGTTTTCTCCGGTGCCATTCCCCACAGTCCGAAAAAAATACATTTCTAAATTGTCCATAGGAGTGAGTGAGTGTGTGTGTGTGTGTGTGTGTGTGTGTGGCTCTGTGATGGACTGGTGTCCAGTGTGTAGCCGTCCCCTTCCACGTTTCTCAATTCAGGCTTCTTGCGATCCTAAATTGGGGAACAAATGGGTGTAGAGGATGAATAAATGAATAGCTCCTAACAGCACATCTTGCTGTAGTGTATAGACGACTTAACATTTCAGATACTGTTAAAATAACAGTGTTTTAAGATTCAGCTCCAGCTTAAGCATGTCTATTAACCCTTTCTGTATTGTATTTGTTGTTCTCCTTTGTCTGCTCCCGTTAGGGGTCGCCCCAGCGGATAACCCCTTGATCCGCACATTTGATGTTTTTACTCTGGATGCCTTTCTTAACGCAGCCCTCCCATTTATCCATTAAGGATGCCCAGGCTTGTGTTACCATTATAACTGTATTTTTATGGCCAATTTAAACTCACCAATCCGCCTAATGTAAATGTTTTTGGACTGTGGGAGGAAACTGGCGTACCCGGATGAAACCCATGCAAGCGTGGGTAAAACTCCACACAGAAAGATCTTCGACACGGGAATCGAGCCCAAGACCTTCTTGTTGTGACTTTTACATATGCAAAGAAAAAATGTAAGTGTAATTCTTGTGTAAAAGATTTCCTGCAAATTCTGTTTCAACAAGGTGTTAGATAAAAATAACGAGTTCTTGAGGTGGAAGGTATGTTCTGCATGCCTGGAACTGTTGTAATCCAATGCTATGAAAAGAATGAATGACCTCAGTGTAATATAACCACACTAATGATTTAATCTTTAGTGCTAAGTAGATCTGCACAACTTATAGCAAATAATACATTTACAATAGAAGCGCACATTGTTATGAGTCGGGTTATAGTATCACATTTGAAACAAGCTCATTTCTCATTCATTTACTCAGTTCAACCATTTGTTTTGTTATCTATGTACTATTAAGTGTTCTAAAAATTGGCTTATGTGTTATCTTTAAGTTTTTATTCATCTTCTTACCTAATTATTCCCTAGTTCGGGGTCACAGGGGTCTGCTGGTGCCTAACCCACCTTGCATAGGGCGTGAGGCAGGGGTACACCCTGGACGGGTCGTCAGTCCATTATATTGACAAATCAAAATCAAATGCATGATGTCATTATAGGTGAGAAATAAGATTCACATCTCAAAAATATGACATCAGAACAGTTTTTTTTTCTTAGGTAAAGAAACTAACTGCAGGGATTATAGATATAGAACGTTTGGTGAACTGAGAGATCTGTCGTTCCCCCACTATTTACACTGGCGGTGTGCTTTTATCCAAGAGATTCCTCATGTCTTCCGCACCCCCTGGCTCTCCCTTTTGATTATGCTGCTATAGTCTTGTTAGTCTTGCCCGGGTTGCCAATATGTCCTTAGCAACAATACACGTAACACACACACACACACTCTCTCTCTCTCTCTTTCCCAGAGGAAGGTTAACCAGTGCACAGGCAAAAACAAATTAACTCTTATATTCTTATTGACCATCTTAAAAAACACTTTCATTCATTCTCATCTTCAAACTGCTTATTCCCGAATTTGGGGTCAAAGAGATCCCAAATGAATCCTGTTTTTAACTGGTGTGGTATCAGTTTACTGGAAAAGGCGTAGGACTAACATTATTTGGATACATACGGAGTCTTTGTGTGGATCCTTTTCCAGTTTGAGGACAGGTCGCCAGTCCATTGTAGGGCCATAGACAAATGGCTATAAACGAACAACTGTACACACTTGTACTTACGCCTATGGGCAATTTACAATCACCAATCAATTGAATGTATATGTATTGTGGGAGAAAACTGGCTGGCATACCTGGAGAAAACCCTTGTAGTCGGGAATCAAACCCGGGACCTTCTTACTGTGAGGGGCTATGCAAACCACTAGCACAACCGCTTTTTTAAATAACAATTTAAAAGAATTTATTATGTCCCGCTTTGTTTCTTTATTTCAGCTATTTAAGATCATTGAATTAATAACAAAAAAAGGGAAATTCGTCTATGTGTGTTATTTTTTATTTTATTAATGGGATGGGATACAAGAGCAGAAGGTGCAGGTGTATCTGAAGCTGTGGTCGGTATTGGGTCTATTTTTCTAGTCTACAATGCATTTTGTGGTGGCTGACATGCATTTCTGCTCAGCAAAAGGCAGCACCCTGGACAGGTCACCGGCGCATTGCAGGGCCACACATACATGAACACACACCCTTTGCCAGGGATCTGAACCCAGGACCTTCCTGCTGTAAGATAGATGACCGTGCTAGCCACTGATCTAAACTCATATCAAGAGGTCATAGGATTAAAAGAATTCCCAAATGTTGCTGTGATTTATCTGTCTTTACTATTAATAAATGCAAAAATAAAAAGTAATGAAAGGTAAGGAAGGAAAAAATGGTTAGCGTAGTGGCGTTGTGGTTATTGCGGTTGCCTCACAACAAGAGGGTCCAGGGTTCGACTCCCGGGCCAGTTTCTGTGTGGAGTTTGCATGTTCTCCCAGCGCTTGCGTGGGTTTCCTCCCGGTACACCCGTTTCCTTCCACAGTCCAAAAACATGCAGATTAGGTGGATTGGTGATTGTAAATTGTCCATAGGAGTGAAGGTGTGTGTGAATGGTTGTTTGTCTATGTGTTGCCTTGCGATGGACTAGCAACCAGTCCAGGGTGTACCTCCGCCTCTTGCCCTATGTGTGCTGGGATAGGCACCAGCAGACCCCCGTGACCCAAGAAAGATGAGTAAATGAATGAGATGTGACAGGGCAGCACTGTTGCCTCATAGCAAGGAGATTCGATGACCCTCGTGCGTGGGTTTTCTCCCACAGCTTTAGGTTGATTGGTGTTTCTTAATTGAGCATAGGTGTTAGTGTGTTTGCGTGTGTGTGTGGCTCTGTGATAGAGTGGTGACCCTAGGGTGTACCACTCCTGCCTTTCACCCTTCAGGGAGCTGGAATAGGCTTCCAAAGACCTCTGTGACCTTAGGGAATAAGCGGGTGTAGAAGATCAATGAACGAATAAATGAATGAACGAATGAATGAATGAGTTAAATGATGTGACATGCAAAAAAGGAAATTTCTTCTTTACATTGCATGAAATTGCCAAAAGACTTTATTTGATTACAAATTTAGTATTGGTTTATTTTAGTTGTGAGATATTTAAATAAACGAGACCCATTCCTGATTAAACATCTGGAAACATCAAAAGAACAAACATATTGGGTGACTCTACTATTTAACATTCATTCATTGTCACGTCCTCCTCTCTGTTGAGCGTCTCCAGCGCGCTGCCGGTGTGCAGCGGCGCACGCACGGGCTTGGCTGCGCTTGTGCGCGTTCGTGTGTGTGAGCGCGCGCGCAGCTGAGTCTCGTTTAGCGCTGATTC
>JAOTRA010090167.1:0-11994 GCA_026260255.1 Pseudolaguvia tuberculata
CACACACACACACACACACACACACACACACACACACACACACACTCATTCATTCATTCATTCATTCATTCATTCACAGAACAACATTTAACAGTTTACAAACAAACCAGTCATTAAAATCGTTTATGTTACTGAATTAACGTGTATCTGCAGTTCAGGTTAACTCCTCCGTCAGCCATGATCCGTGTCTGTGTTAGCTTTGAATCATTAGTGAATCGGTTCTTTGAATCGGTTCTATTAAAGTGCACGTTAAGAGTAAAATGTCGAAACTTTTTCAACAAGTTTCGACGTTTTTCGAAAACACACTCATTTTTAATTTTTTTATTATAAAAATTTCCTTTCAATAAAATTGATTATAAAATTTTAGTTTTCCAAAAGAAATATCAATCGTTTCATATGACTATATGCACTTTCCAACAGCAGGGGTCGACAAGGAGAAGCAGGAGCAGGACAAGGTTACCGGTAGGTTATGGTCTGTTTGAAGGATCACAGCTTTCCTGGTGGTTTGCACGGGCAACTCCTATCAAGGTCCTGGGTTCGATTCCTGGGTTGAGGGTCTGAGTTTGCATGTTCTCCTCACACTTGCATGGGTTTCCTACGGGTACTCCTGCTTTATCCCACAGTCCAAAAACCTTTGAGTTGAGTGGTGGTTCTAAATTGCCTGAAGAGAGTGAGGGTGTGTGTGTGTGTGTGTGTTTGTCTAGCTATGCTGCAACGGACTAGTGACCAGTACCTGTACCCCTGCCTTTTGCACCATATACACACACTGGGATAGGCTCCAGCATAAACTCATGATCCCGAATTAGGGAATAAGCAAGCCGGTTAGATGGTGAATGAATGAATAAATAAATGAAGTCCCAAACACGCCAGTGGGATTTATTTTATTTATAAGAAAAAAGTTTCCAGCACCATTATAAAAATATCAAACATGATTGGCAAAAATTCATTTTCCCTTACAAACAAACCTTGTATCCAGAACGCTGTTGCAGTGCAGCAACACGGGTTCTCTCCAGATTCATTCCAGGTCCTGTCCCTCCAAACAACACCCCACCCGACCCGAGTCCACCAATATACATTGCAACATGTAAAAATGCCCCAAAATACTGTTAACCCTTATTTCTTCCAGTTTGTAGGTTTGCTATCAAGTACAAACTCTGCCCACAACTATAAAAACACCTGGAGGATCATTTACTGCCTGCGGGGCATGGGGCAAGCTAGACGACCTCTAATGTCAGCTAGTCTCTACTGCATGAAGTTAAGTTGGATTTACTGTTTGTGTGAACACAACATTAATAAAACTATAAACTGTAATCAGTTCCATCAGCAGAACATTAGAATGAAAGTCTACATCCTGTGAAAACCATATACTGTATGTGGACTTTTTAAATACAGCTATAATAAAATACGGAATATTATCAGGAAAATACATTCATTTTTGTACCTTATTCCTTATTAACCCGAGGACACCAAAGAAAAGTCTGTTTGTAGAACACTAAAGTGTACGATGGCACCTAAAATTCATCTTTTCTTTGCTTATGGAAAGGGTAGTCCATGCCAAAGAAAGAGGAGGGCCTGCCGTGGACATCCCTATCCCGCTTGACGAAGGCTGTGAACGAAGAGGCACAGTTGCCTATGAAGTGGTCGGATTGGCTTAAGATGTAGAGATCAAGCTGAGCCACGTCTGGCTGAAGACTGACCACCTTCACCTGAAAAGGCAAAAAAGGATGGAATTTCAGATTAAAATAAAAAAGTAGAGAGACACTGGATTTACTGACAGACCTAAATCAGTTCAGACTGGGAACAGCACCTCCAGCACCACCACACTGAACACTGGAGCTTTGCAGGGCACAGTCACTGCCAGAACTAAGGAAAGCTCATGATTCTTGACTCCAATCCTCAGAAAAGAAAGTGAGCAGAAGCTATTTAATATGCAGATCTCTGGTTCTGGGCAAATTCTGCACAAAGGTATTTGGGATATTATAAGCGGCTTAGTTCAATACACTAAATACAACTTTCAGCAAGAAACTAAAAACTACAATCTTGGAAGAAAAAAAAAAAAAAAAAAATTCATCAGGGAGCCAATTCTCCTCTGACAAGACATACATCTACCCTGGACCTGAGGCGATGTGTAGTGCAAATGTTAAAATCAGATATGGAGCTGTGTTTGAAAAAGAAGCAAACATCAGGACAGTCACAAAACCACAATTGGGAATCAAGATTACATTTTCAGCAAATACCTAGCAAAAGGAATCTTTTCTAACATTTCCTAAGAATACTTTAAAGCAAATATGAATAATTCTTGGTCAAAGTTTTCTGTGAACATAAGCATTAAATACTCCATCAATTTGATGCTACTTACTGATATTTTAATACCGTTTGATCAGATAACATTACTTGCTTTAGATACCTTTCCATCAAAGAGTTTCTCAATATCAGAGCTGTGAGACTCCGAGTCCGTGGCAATATAGACAGACTGAGCGTTGATCTTTTTCACCCAAAGTTTGACGGCACGTAGGATTTCCTTTAGGTCAGGTAGACACATGGTCATTGTAAGCTCCAGTGCTGTGT
Source organism: Pseudolaguvia tuberculata (assembly GCA_026260255.1). NCBI lineage: Eukaryota > Metazoa > Chordata > Actinopteri > Siluriformes > Sisoridae > Pseudolaguvia > Pseudolaguvia tuberculata. The sequence continues at coordinate 2,569 of JAOTRA010090167.1, forward strand.
CTTTGTCATAGCCCACACACTGTGGTGATGACATAATGTGGGGACCGTATCCAGATGACAATAGATTGCAGGCGCTTTTCTAAGAGAGGTAGAGAAATAAATTGAAAAAAAAGAGTGAATGTGTTAGTGGGAGAATCTGGCATATACAACTCTGCTTTATCATCCTAGGTGACAACAATACCAAAATCTTAAGGATCGCTAGTCATCAAAGAACTTTAATTTTGTATTGTATTAATGGGTTCATTTGTTAAATATTGAACTGAAAATTCTTTTTTTAATCTTAATGAAAACTTAAATGTCTTGTTTATGAACACAGCACCACAAACTCGGAAATTGAAAATCATTAGGATTGGTTACTCAAAGTATGACGTCCCCAGGACGATGCATTAACCAGCACTTACCCAGTCTGATGCAATGCGAAGATGAATCCCCACATAAGGTCTAGAAATCAGAGCGCTGATGTGCTTCTCTCCGTCCTGCACCAGCATCTCAGACCACACAACATAGCGCTGCAGGTCCAAATGCTCCTCCAGCACTGGGAATCGACCTGGAGCTCCAGGAAAAACCAGCACGGGGTGCTTCTCCCGGGGAAGCCTGAGATATATTGGCAGATCAGTTATGGCTCACTTTGGTAATTAAACAATGTTCAACCCAAATTCTGGAAAAGCTGTTGAAAAGTTAAAATTCCTACCTTTTATTCCAAAGTGGAACGTGGTAGGAGGTGAAATGCAGCTCTTTATGTAGGACAGAACGGTCAAAATCGACTCCAATATGATCCCAGAAAGGACCAAATGGATTCCCTTCCTGTGTATGAAATAAGAGACCTTATTGTAAAAGTCTTTGTCATTACTGCTGACATGAAATATTTAGACATTATGATAACTGACTTTTGTTTTATTTAGTTGTTTAAACATATGGTGGCGATTTGCAGTGGGGCAAAAAGTATTTAATTTAAAAGTAATTTTCAGCATGGGCATACCTTAACTATGAGACAAACTGATGGTGGAAAAAACACGGAAAATCACAAAGAATTTAATTTTTTTTTTCAAATTATGGTGTATTTGGTCAATAACAAACCAGTAAGATTTTTGGCTCTCACAGAAATGTGACGGCTTCTGTAAGAGGCTCCTCTGTCCTCTACTCATTACCTATATTAATGGCACCAGTTTGAACTTATCAGTATAAAAGACACCTCAAACAATCACACTCCAAACTCCACTATGTCCAACACCAGAAATCTGTCAAAGGAAACCAGACACAAAAATGTAGACCTGCACCAGGCTGGAAAGACTGAATCTGCAATGGTTAAGCAGATTCGTGTGAAGAAGTTACCTGTGGGAGCAATTAGTAGAAAATGGAAGACATACAAAACCACTGATAATCTCCCGCGATCTGAAGCTCCATGCAAGCCCTGACCACGTGGGGTCAAAATGATCACAAGACCCGTGAGCAAAGATCTCAGAACCACACGAGGGGACCTAGTCAATGACCTGCAGAGAGCTGGGACCAAAGTAACAAAGACTACCATCAGTAACACACTACGCCACCAGGGACTCAAATCCTGCAATGTCAGACGTGTTCCCCTGCTTAAGCCAGTCCATGCCCAGGCCTGTCTGAAGTTTGCTGAAGAGCATTGGGAGAATGTCAGATGAAACCAAAATGGAACTTTTTGGTAAACTCTACTTGTCTTGCTTGGAGTACAAAGAATGCCAAGTTGCACCCAAAAAACACCATACCTACTATGAAGCATGGGGGTGGAAACATCATGCTTTGGGGTTGTATATCTGCAAAGGACCCCGGACGACTGATCCATGTAACGGAAAGCGTGAATCGGGCCGTGTAACATCAGATTTTGAGTGAAAATCTCCTATCAGCAAGGGCATTAAAGATGAAATGTGGCTAGGTCTTTCAACATGATGACCCCAAACACACCGCCTGGGTAACGAAGGAGTGGCTTCAATAAAAGCATTTCAAGGTCCTGTAGTGACCTAGCCAGTCTCCAAATCTCAACCCCATAGAAAATCTTTGGAGGGAGTGGAAAGTCCATGTTGCCCAGTGACAGCCCAAAAACATTACTGCTCTAGATGAGATCTGCATGGAGGAATGGGCCAAAATACCAGCAACAGTGTGTGAAAACCCTGTGAAGACTTGCAGAATATGTTTGACCTTTTCCATTGTCAACAAAGTGTATATAGTGAGATTAAATTGTCATTGACCAAATACTTATTTTACTCAATAATTTGCAAATAAGTTCTTTAAAAATTGTGATTTTCTGCAATTTCTCATTTTTTCTCATAGTTGAGGTTTACCTGTAACAAAAGAAAATTATGGAACTAGCGCAATTGGTGGCTGACTTAAAACTTTTTTTGCCCCACTGTAAACAAGATGTCTTTAATATAAATCATTCAGTGTTAGAGTAACTGTAAAATCAATTTAACAGTAAAACAATTGAGTTTCTTATGAAAGTATTAAATCACAAACAAAACATTTGTATATTTTTCTCAAAAACTGAGGAAATTTTGATTTTTGCGTTCAAGTGATGTTATTTACATTTCTGCCATTTAGATGCTGCTTTTAAAAAACAAAAATGGAAAAGTAATCAAAGATCAGTTAACATTTCCAAGGATCATTGCCATCACCGATTCTATGAAAGCTGAAACCTGTCATACCTTCATAGGGCAACTCTTCCTATCAGACATCTGCATGAAGCTAAATTCATAGCAGTAGGAAACTCTCTGGCCCGGTGGCCAATGGGTAGGAGCCAGATGTTCCATAAAATCTTCAAGACTCACCACCCGGTGGTACTGCTTTAGAGCCTCCAGCTGGAAATATTCACTATAGGGGACATGAACCTGTTACAGAGAAACAAAACAAACTTAAAGAAAAAGAAACAAAAATGTTAAAAGAACAGCATGTGGTAGACGTCCTTAACCAGAGACACTGATTACCACAGGAAGTGGTAGCCTAGTGGTTAGGATGTTGGACTAATACCAGAAAGACTTGGGTTTGAATCCCACCTCCACCAAGCAACCACTCTGGGCCCTTAACCAACAAATGCACAGTTGAAAAAAAAAAGAAGAAAAAAAAAAGATTAAATGTAAGTCGCTCTGGATATGAGCGTAACTGTAAAATTATTCTGTTATACAACTAAGATATTGGGGGTTAGAGGCCTTGCTCAGGGACCCAGCAGCGGCGGGTTGGTGGTGCTGGCTACAAATTCCCCAAATTTAATTTTGTCTGCAGAAAGTTCAATTAACACTGACGTTATAGGTTATAAATTAACTATATTCTTACAGATAACATTTACAAAAATAAAATCAGAGCACAGTTACGGTAGTGAAGTTAGAACAAACTGAACATTTTGGGGGTTAAGGGTTAGTGCTGGGACTCGAACCTGGTCTTCCCCAATAACCGAACATTGTGTTAAACAGTTGTTAGTTTGTGCCCTGGAGATAGAAAGACAGTAATGAGACACACAGCACCACCCAGTCACAGGTTCTACCAGTTTATTAATACTGTTCATTAGTGTTAATTAAGTGTTAAACTCCCGCAGAGAAACAAAGAGAATCCAAACGGAATAAACGGAAAATACTTCAGACGCTTCTGACGTCATCACATATCAGAACCCGTCTCTCAGTCACCAGTCTGATAGTACAGTAGATCCTCCAGCATATTTTCACTCAGTTTTTCACATTTTAACGATTCATACAAACAAAAGGTCGGGATACTGTACAAACAGTGAATAAAAACAATACAATGAAGTGTTCAATTCCCAGCACAACCGTGGGCCCCTAAGCAAGGCCCTTAACCCACAATTGCTCAATTGTAAGTCACGCTGGACTTATCCTTATACAAGTCTGCTAAATGTTGTACTTGTAGGAGAAGGACTCGGGTACTGAAATGTCCAGCCTGCAGTCCAGATGTTTCACCCATAGTGGAAGATGCGATAAAGAAGACCTGAGACAGTTGAACAACTAGAAGCCTGTATTAGACAAGAATGGGACAACATTCCTATTCCTAAAGTTGAGCAACTTGTTTCCTCAGTCCCCAGACGTTTACAGACTTATAAAAAGAGGAGGGGATTCCACACATGTCCCAACTTTTTTGACACGTGTAACTTAACATCAACTTACTTTTCTCTTAAACATTTGATATATTCATATATTATGTTCTAAATAAAACATTAAAATTTGAAAGTTCCACATTGCATTCTGTTTTCATTCACAATTTGTACAGTGTCCCAACTTTTTTGGAACCGGGTTTGTATATTATAGGTAAGAGATAAAATCTTTAATTGCCATTACAAAAATAAAATCTGAGCACAGTTACGTTAATGAAGTTAGAACAAACTGAACATTTTCCGGGTTAAGGGTCTTGCAGAGATAATTTATTACTTATTAATCGAACCCTGGTCTTTCCCAATAACCGAACATTGTATTAAACAACAGTTTGTGCCCTGGAGGTAGAAAGACAGTAATGAGACACACAGCACCAGCCGGACACAGGTTCTACCAGCTTCTTAATAGCTTCATTAGTGTTAATTAACTATTAAACTCCTGAAAAGAAACAAAGAATCCAAACGGGATAAACGAAAAATACTTCAGACACTTCTGACGTAATTCTGAAATATTCATAATTCTGAATTATGGGATGTCAGATAAGGTCCAATTTCCTGATTATAAAAACTATTTTGTGGCAGTTGATTGGCAGGATGTGTCCATAAACTTTTGGTTTTAATAGCTTTTACATTGCTGCCATTTTGCCCAGATTTACATTCATTTATATATTTATCCAGTTGAAAGTTAAGGGCCATAGCTATGGGCCCCAGTCGTGGCAGCTTGATGATGCTACGGATTCATCCCCCATACTACCGACCGAGACCGCCCCCCCCCCTCTCTAATGACCACCAGTTATTCAGTGCTATTATTCTCTATACGACTGAACCGCACTTACGTTAGAATATGGAGGCTCGCGGTGCCGGTAGACGATCCAAGGTGGAACCGCTAAAGTCCGGTTCAACATTTTAGCGAAAGCCAAAGAACCCAGAAACTGATCCGCCTGATTCCCGAACCGACCTGAAAATAAAGAACAATAATAAAACAATTAAAAACAGTGAAATTCGGCGGTTAATTTAAATAAAATTCCCTCCGTCCTGTTAATGTTATTTATGTGCGCTGAGGTAACTGAGGTAATTTTTAAATAATAGTTTATCACCGCCGCTACTTTTCCTGTCTGTCAATAAATAAATAATTACCCATGCAGGGGCAATAAAGAACGTATCCATTTCTATCCCAGGTTAAATCCGAAGCGTTAATAAAAGAATTAAATAATAAAACATTTCCGTAAATCCAACACAAAACTTTAAACAGATTTGGTTTCGCCGCCATAGTGAAACGCTGTGAGTCCCACAATGCACTGCGCGGAGCACTGCGAACAGTTAACCCTTGCTGTACCGTAGGGATAACTGATACCGAATCTACAGTCACTTTAATAATATACACATGTGGGCGGGGCGGCGGTGTGGTGATTAGCACGGTTGCCTCCCAGCAACTTTCCAGGTTCGAGTCCGGACAAAGGAACTTTCCTGTACTTGTATGAGTTTTCTTTTTTGCATCATAACTTTACTGGGTGCCGTTATTTTTTAAGATTTACATTCACTCATTCATCTAACTCGCTTATTTCCTAATTCGGGGTCACATGGGTCTGCTGGAGATTATGCCAGTGCACATAAATTGAAGAGCAGAGGAAGAACCTAGACAGGTCGCCAGTCCATCATAGGGCCACACATAGAGAAACAACCAGTCAGATATACACACAAACACATTCACACGCTTTTGGGTAATTTTAGGGTCATCAATAAACCTAATGTTTATAAACCCACAAAAGAGCAGGGAGAACATGACTCTACATGAACAACACACTGAACTTTTTCTTTTTCTATCGATAACATACAGTGTTGCTAGGTGACGTCATACTGTTTACAAAATATCTGCTGTAGATCAGATGAACATCTGTGTACCATGAAAATGAATTTCTGTTTAAAGTTTAATCTGTGCACTGTTAACAGTGTATAACAAAGCAGATTCTGTTTCCAACGGCAGGGGGCGACAGGGAAGCGCAGGGGCAGCACAAGGTTACAGGTACAGGTTATGTTTGGTATGAAGGGTGAGGGTGATTTTGATGGGTTGCTGGTGAAGGGAGGGTATGGACATAAGTAACGTTTGACTATTAGATCGTTAAAGGCTGTTTCTTTAGATTATAATATTTAACATTGTCACATCAAAATCTGAACAGAATTAAACACTGATATTTCTGTTTTCATATCAGATTCAGTTGTGCTGAATTTTGTGATATTTAATTGTGTTATGCATATCATATTAGAACACAAAGGAGGTGAAGAGGCTTCCAGATAGGAAGTGAGAGTGATACAGCAAACGGGATTCAAACTAAAAACATTTATCCCAGAGACGCCGCTTAGATTTATTTTATTTATAAGTTTCAAACATTTTTTTTTTAAAAAAAGAACAATTTCTCAAAAACCCGAACCCTTAATCCAGAATCTGCATCCAATGTTCAGTCTCTGATTTGTCCCATCAATAAATAGAAAAATATTTCTTAAATATAAACAACCTTTATATCCCTTATTTCTTTTCTTTGCTTGTAATTCAGTATAAACTAATTGACTAAATTGGGCTCCTCCCACAGCTATAATTATCACCGGGAGGATCATTTACTGCCCTGTGGGGGGTAGGGCTTAAATAGACAATTATTACACCCCACAAAGTCAGCTAGTCTCTATACTATATTAATTAAACTATAATCAACGGTCTAATCAGTTCCATCAGCAGAACATTAGAATGAAGGTCTGAATCCTGTGGAAACCATATACTGTATGTGGACTTTTCCTTTAATTACAGCTATAGATCAACTGCGGTGGCTTAGTGATTAGTACTGTCGCCTCACAGGAAGAAGTCCCAGGTTCGATACCCAGGTAAAGGCTGTGCATGTTCGCCCTATGCCTGCGTGGGTTTACTCCAGGGACTCCAGTTTTTTTCCACAGTACAAAAAATATGCATGTAAACATGAGGAAAACTAGGGTGAAGTCTTCATGCATATAGCTTGGATGCTGGTAGGGTTTTAAATAAATAAATAAATAAAACATTTATATTAAAATGCGGACTATTATCAGAGAAATACATTCATTATTGTACCTTCTTCCTTATTAAACCGAGGACACCACAGAAAAGTCAGTTTTTAGAAAACTGCAGTGTAAGATGGAGTTCTACAGTTCATCTTTTCTTTGGTTTTGGAAAGGGTAGTCCATGCCAAAGAAAGAGGAGGGCCTGCCGTGGACATCCCTATCCCGCTTGACGAAGGCTGTGAACGTTGAGGCACAGTTGCCTATGAAGTGGTCGGACTGGCTTAAGATGTAGAGGTCAAGCTGGACCAAGTCTGGAGACTGACCACCTTCACCTGAAACGGCAAAAAGGATTGAATTTGAATTACAATAAGAAAAAGAATGAGCTTAAACTGCATTTTCCTGATAGCGAGTAACAGATAGCACTTGGGAGACAATCTCTGTGTGATTCAGGTTGTGGCCGGCGGATCGAAATTAAAGATCGCCCCAGACACCGTGATCAGTGTTTGGATCAAGCTCACAATTAAACAGTATTTGTTAATCAGTTGTGCCACGTATGCAGTGACCACTGTGGATACTTGCTATGCTGCCCATTTTACTTATTGGTATGAGGCCACAGCAACATGTACTGCGGAAGAGCAGAAAGAAAGATTGTTTTGTTTGGTCAATCGCCGATCTTGCCAAATTTCTTTTAGAATATCTCTGTCGGATCTATAGAAACTGATACAATCAGGGAGTTGGGAGGGAAGGTGTAACCTTGGACCGTTTTGTATGGAACTTGGATATGGGGCTGTTTTCGAAGAATAAGCAAGCAGGTCAGGAAAAGCAGGTCTGAAAATATCAGAATTGGGAATCAATCACATTTACATTACTTGCTTTAGTAAGGGAAGTTGGAGGTCAAGTCACCTTTCCATCAAAGAGTTTCTCAATATCAGAGCTGTGAGACTCCAAGTCAGTAGCAATAGAGGGACCGAGCGTTGATCTTTTTCACCCAAAGGTTGACAGCACGTAGGATTTCTTCCAGATCAGGTAGACACAGTCATTGTAAACGGCGGCACTTTCTCTTTGTCATAGCCCAAACACTGTAGCGATGCCGTATGGTGGGGAACGACTCCGCCCTTTATTATCATGCACAAGTTTTTCTAAGAGCGGTGATGAAATAAATCAGAAAAAGTGAATGTGTTGGTGAAAGAAGCTGGCATATACCATTCAAAAGGTATACGACAACATGACCTAAATCTTAATGGGTTTCTATTCTTTCTTAAGGATGGGCAGTCAACAAAGACCTTTAGTTCTATATAGTATTAATTGGATCTTCTTCTTCTCCTCTCAGCTGCTTCCATTAGGGGTCGCCACAGCGGATCGCTCTTCATATTTTGTTAAATATTGAACTAAAAGTGTTTTTAATCCGAATGAAAACTTAAATGTCTTGTTTATGTACACAGCACCACAAACTCAGGAATGGAAAATCATTAAGATAGATCACTCAGAAAGTATGACGTCCCCAGGATGATGCATTAACCAGCTTGCAGCACTTACCCAGTCTGATCCAAGACGAAGATGAATCCCCACATAAGGTCTGGAAATCAGAGCGCTGATGTACTTCTCTCCGTCCTGCACCAGCATCTTCAGACCACACAACATAGCGCTGCAGGTCCACATGTTCCTCTGACACAGGGAATTGAGCTGGAGCTCTAGGTAAAACCAGCACCAGGTGGCTCCTCCGGGGGAAACCTGAGATAATGGATATATCTGATTAGGCAATGTACAAATGAAACTCTATATAAGATGGAACGTTAAAATTCATACCTTTTATTCCAAAGTGGAAGCTCCTCTCCAACATTTCATTAAATATTTTTGCAACTGTATTATAAATGAATAAGGTTTGATCATTCTAGTGAAACCTGTCCTACCTTCAGAAGACAGCTTCTCTTATCTAAACGCCGCTTGAATTTTAATTCATTGCAGTAGGCAACTCTCTGGCCTGTTGGCCAATGGGTAGGAGCCAGACTCACCACCCGGTGGTACTGCTTTAGAGCCTCCAGCTGGAAATATTCACTTACATTATTCCCTGTTATGCAACTGAGCTATTTATTGGGGGAACACAACAGCAATGGCTTGATGGTGTTGGGAATTGAACCAAAAATAAAATCAGAGCACAGTTACGTTAGTGAAGTTAGAACAAACTGAACATTTTGGGGTTAACTGAACATTCAGGGAGGAGGTCAGTCAGGGGCTCGGTTGTGGTGAAGAGATGTTGATTGATTGGGCAACGACTGCAGAAGTGA
>JAOTRA010090213.1:0-11992 GCA_026260255.1 Pseudolaguvia tuberculata
GAGTGAATGTGTGTGTGAATGGTTGTTTGTCTATGTGTTGCCCTGAGATGGACTGGTGACCTGTCCAGGGTGTACCAGCCTCTCACCCTATGTTAGCTGGGATAGGCACTAGCAGACCCCCGTGACCTCGAATTAGGGAAGAAGCGGGTAAGAAGATGAATGAATGAATTAATGAATCTAGTACAATATTGCAGCTGTTTAATATTATATATACTACATACATTTTATCATATACTGTATTGGAAATGTTATGATTATATATATATATATATCTACTTATATATAATCACAAAAATATCAAATAATAATAATTGAAATAAAAGCATGACAAGTTGTACCATAATTTAGCCCTAAGAATACATTAAACACAGTAAACTTTGACTTCCTGTTCGTATCACTGTATTTGTGAAAGGGTGTGAGTTTAACTTTAGTACCTGTGTGATGGAGACGGAAGCAGCTGTAATCACTCCACACATGAACGATCCTGCATGCAGCACAAGCTCGAGTCCCAGCAGCCATGGAATCCCCATCATCCCTGCATGCTCTGTTCTTGAGTATGAGTATAGTGCCTCGAACCACAGGTCTCTTTAATGCCAGCTCTGTCCTGTGCAACAATGCCACTCTTTCCTATTTGGCGACACTCACGAGTTTGTCTATTATAAAAATGTGCTGAGTAAAGTCAAAACATTCCTCTTTATTGAGATGCAGACATCTGTCCATGAAGCATCACATGGGTGGGACCTGTGAAAAGGGACTTGCATTTATAAAATTAATTGATATATTATTGATTTAAAAAAATTTTTATTTGGTGATAAATATTAGCTTTATTGGTGAGAACGGCCACCTGACAGCAAGAAGGTCCGGGGTTCCCGGTCATGTTCTCCCCAGATACTCCGATTTCCCCCCACAGTTCAAAAACATGTGATTCTTAATTGTCCATCGGAGTGTGTGTGTGCGTGTGTGTGTGTGTGTGTGTGTGTGTGTGTGTGTGGGCCTGTGACCCTTGGACTGGTGACCTGTCCAGAGTGTACAGAGTGTATCCCTGCCTTTCAACCTATGTGTTAGGCTCCAGCAAACCCCAGTAACCCCAATTAGGGATTAAGTGGGTAAGAAGATGAATGAATGAATGAATAAATGAATGAATGAATGAATGAATGAATGAATGAATGAATGAATGAATGAATGAATGAATGAATATTGTGCACTGAACCCTGGCTTTCAACCTATGTGTACTAAGATAGGCGCCGGCAGACGCCATGTAACCCCGAATTAATCAATAAGTTGGAAGATAAATGAACGAATGAATGAATGAATGAATATGTCATGATACGTCATGCTGACGCTCGTCCTATGTGCGCTGGGATAGGCTCCAGCAAACCCACGTGACCCCGAATTAGCGAATAAGCGAGTAAGAAGATGAATGAATGAATGTTATTTTTATTAGATATGTAAGTATATTTGTTGATCATTTATTTTATAGTCTGGTAGTATGTGCGTATGAGAATACTGATCTAATCTGGAGCATGAAGTGATAGTTAAAGTGAGTAGTGAGTGTTAAAGGAGGAGCTGAACACGCAGACCGTTTAATTCCACATCCAGTACAGTAGGTGGCGATAAAGCTTCTTTTAGATTTTTTCGCTATTAAGCAAGAAGAAGAAACCTAAAGTTTTTGTGAATTATGGCGAATATTTACGTTTTAAAAATTTCTTTATAAATTTTTTTTTTAAATTTTTTATTAGTTTGATATGTTTGCCTCTGAGCAGATGATGATGATGATGATGATGATGATGATGATGATGATGAACATCCCGTTCTTTATTTTTATTATTTTATGGAGTAATGTTAACATTGTGTTCTGTGAAACAGGTAAGACGCGATATTTACCTGATACATTCTTTTATTATATAATATAATATAAAATAGAATATTCATTCATTCATTCATTCATTCATTCATCTTACCCGCTTATTCCCTAATTCGTGGTCACAGGGGTCTGCTGAAGCCTATCCCAGTGCACATAGGGCGAGAGGCAGGGGTACACCCAGGACAGGTCTCCAGTCCATCGCAGGGCCACACAAACACACACACACACACACACACACACACACACACACACACACACACACACACGCCCTCACTCACTCACTCACTCCTATGGGCAATTTAGAATCAATCTAACCCCTTGTGACTCCAAATTAGGTCATAAGTGGGTTAGAAGATGGATGAATGAATGAATGAATGAATGAATTTATTTAATGATTACAATCATTCTTATATAAAACTCCTATAATAAAACGCTCCTGCTTCTGCTTTCAGCACTGTAGTATCACGTTAATTAGCCAGAATAAGTATTAAATCTTAATTAATTTCAAATAATAATGACTGCAAAGAAGTTACGGCAAATGGAGAAAAATAAAATCTCTGCTAGTCATCTTACCTGAACTTTAAGAAAAAATTATTACAAGCTGTTAATTCCATTAAATTAATTCATTCATCCATCTTTTTGCCCGCTTGTTCTTTAATTCGGGGTCACGGTGGTTCTCTGGAGCGTATCCCAGCGCAGAGGCAGGGGTACACCCTGGACAGGTCACCGGTCTATTGCAGGGCCACACACAGACAAACAACCCCTTACACCCACACACATTCACTCCTATGGGGCAATTTAGAATCACCGATCAACCTATTGTACGTGTTTTTGGACTGATTGAAGAAACCGGAGTACCCAGAGGAAACCCACCCAAGTGCAGAGAGAATGTGCAAATTTATGTAAATAAATAAAAGTTTTTTATAAGAAGAAATGCAACCATAAAGTTGCTCAAGTGTTTTTATGCATAGAGAAAGGTCCTAAATCTCTTTTAATGGTTTTCATTCACCTCTACAATAAAGATCATAAAGATCAGTGATACAATTTTCGATATTTAATCAATACTATAAGCTTTTAGATTTATTTTATTATTATAGCGATTTTATTATGTTTTCTGAATGTGATGTTTTCCTAATTGCTCTATAAATATGTGAAATAATAGATTGAATAAATCATTTATTCAACCAATCAGAGCGCAGACTGTGTCCAGACCTTATGCGTGTCTGGCACTTATGACTGTCAATGAATTTGATGGACAGCTTTAATTCCGTCAGAGATCCTGTTTTGCAATCTTTTATTCATAATTGGAAAATATTTTAATGATCGGTTTTCCCCTCGGGCAAGGGTTCTCTCAGTGCGCTTGCGTGGGTTTTCTCCCACAGTCCAAAAACATCTACATTAGGATGATTGATGATTCTAAATTGCATATAGGAGTAAGTGTGTGTAGTTGTGTGTGGTCCTGCAATGGACTGAGACTTGTCCAGGGTGTACCTTTGCATTTTGCCTTATGTGCGCTGGGATAGGCTCCAACAGACCCTCGTGACCCCGAATTGGCAAATAAACAGGTTATAAGATGAAGTAATTCATTTAATATTTAACTATTGTTGTTGATTTGATTTTAAAGCTACTAGACACTAGATCTCATGTAGGTTTATTTTCCTCAATCCTTTTCTTTCTGTTTTGATTTAGTTGATGAGAGTTTGGTGCTGATACCAGGCGGTAACCTGAGAATGGGTATAAACGCTGCTGATGGCCGTGACGGTGAATCTCCTGCCAGGGTTGTAAAAGTCAAATCGTTTAAGATTGACAAATATCCTGTAACCAACTCCGATTTTAGGTGACTGTTGATCAAATTCATTCATTTACTCATTCATCTTCTTATCCACTGATTTCCTAATTCAAGGTCACTGGGGGGGAGCTTATCCCAGCGCATATAGGGCAAGGGACAGGGATACACCCTGGACAGGGCCACACATAGATAAAAAGCCACTTACATACACATTCACTCCTATGGGCAATTTAGAATCACCAATCGACCTAATGTACATGTTTTTGGACTGTGGGAGGAAACCGGAGTACCCGGAAGAAACCCATGCAAGCGCAGAGAGAACATGCAATCTCCTCACAGAAAGATTCCCAACCAGGGAACCGCAACCGTGCTAACCACTACACCACAGCGCCACCCATTATATAACACATCACATGCTAAAAACACTCCGAAGTTCTTATCTGGAGCTTATGATTGGTCGCAATGATCATTTCTTTAACACATCAAAAAAGATCATGCAAATGAGGCATCAGATCAGTTTATTCGTTTATTTTTCCACAGGGAATTTGTCAGGAAGCAGAAATATAAAACCGAAGCCCAAACATTTGGGTGGAGTTTTGTGTTCCAAGATTTTGTTCCTGAGGAGCTGAAAATTAAAATCACTCAGAGGATTGCGGTAATAAGCACACACTAGTGTTGATGGTATTCATTTCTGGGACATTTTTATTTGTTTTATTTCTGTTTTCAGTCTGCACCTTGGTGGCTACCAGTTGAAAAAGCATTTTGGAGACAGGTAACATCCTATATGTACATCATTCATTTTGTTGTTTACATTCATTCATTCATTCATCATTGTCTGTGGGGCGAGAGGCAGGGGTACACCCTGGACAGGTCACCAGTCCATCTCAGGGCCACATGTAGACGAACAACCACTCACGTACATTCACTCCTATTGGCAATTTAGACTCATGTATCCTAATCTACATGTTTTTGAACTGTGGGAGGAAACCGGAGTACCTGGTGGAAACCTACGCAAACGTGAGGAGAATATGCAAATTTTGCATTCTGGCCTGGGAATCGAATCCAGAACCTTTTTGTTGTGAGGCAACCATGCTAACTAGGGATGTCCCAAGTCATTTTGAGTATCTACCGATACCGAGTCCCGATCCGATACTTCTATAATACATAAAAAAAGAATAAAGAAAACTTTTCCGCTTCAAGCTGCTTCCGTGTTTTACTTTGCCGGCATTTAACCAATAGCGTCTCTGCAACAGAGTGATGTCATGCCGCACGCGTTGCTATTTTTGCGTTGAGTCGAAAGGTGTAACTCTGTGCAACCGCATAACTATAGATAAAAAAAATAATGAGTCCTGATTGGGAGGTAACATCCGATTTCGATCGAGTCTGAAACCACGTGATCTGGCTCGATTACCGATCACGTGATCGGATCTGGACATCCCTAATGCTAACCACTACGCCACCGCACCGCTACTTGTTGTTTACAGATTCTCTTAATAATGTGTTCATACTTCAGCACTGAACCATTGAAATATATGAGCTTTTATTACCTGTTGCTTTGATTGACTGTAGCCAAGTGGACCGAATTCTACCATTAAAGAGCGTCTAGACTCTCCAGTGGTGCAGGTGAGCTGGAACGATGCCCAGGATTACTGTAAGTGGAAGAAGAAGAGGCTGCCCACTGAGGAGGAGTGGGAAATGTCTGCACGCGGAGGACTGGATGGTAAACCACATGTCAATCAGCATTGAATTCTCTTTACCTTAAGGGGTTAGTTGTAAATGTTTTTCATTGATTGTTGTGCTTGAAACGTGTGTTTCAGGAAGGATCTACCCATGGGGCAGCAAGTTTCTACAGAATCGCACTAATCTGTGGCAGGTCATAAGAAATATTTTTCTCTGTTAAAAAAAAACCCAGTGCTGCAGATTTGAACTTTTAACGAATGAGTGTAACCTGTTGAATAACTGTTGTTTATTGTAGGGGTCTTTTCCAGAAGGAGACACCGCTGAAGATGGCTATCATGGCGTAGCTCCTGTAACTGCATTCCCGCCACAAAATAATTACGGTACTTAGACATTCAATCATTCATTCATCTTTTTACCCGCTTATTCCCTAATTCGGGGTCACGGGGGGTCTGCTGGTACCTATCCCAGCAACTGGACAGGTTGCTAGTCCATCACATAGACAAACAACCACACAGATGAACAACCACACACACACAGACACACACACACACACACACATTCACACATTCACTCCTATGGACAATTTAGAATGTAATCTGCATGTTTTTGGACTGTGGGAGGAAACCGGAGTACCCGGAGAAAACCCACGCAAGATAGACTTATTCCTGTGGCATGCTGTTACAGGATTATATGATATGTTGGGGAATGTCTGGGAGTGGACATCTACGCGCTTTACTTCCCCACAGGTCATGTATGTCCTGCGTGGGGCGTCATGGATCGACACAGCTGATGGATCAGCCAATCACAGGGCACGTGTCACCACCCGGTCAGTATTAACTTCTTGTTTTCGAACATTATTGCATTTCATCTCCTTATACTGAACTTTGATCAAGACACTTTATTTATATTTATTTTTATTTTTTGGCTTTGTGTGTAGAATGGGAAACACTCCAGATTCCGCCTCAGACAACCTGGGATTTCGTTGTGCTTTGGACATGGAGAACAGAAAACGGAGCAAAAACAGGAAAACTGAGCTGTGAGGTTCAAGAACAATGAATCCATGATTTTTGTCAGCAGACAGACGCCTTAAAACTGCATCTCTCCTGAGGAGAAAAGAACCAGACATTTAAGATGAGATTTATTCCTACCAAATACTGTAAAAATAAAAAGACCATAAACCCTGCACAGTTCGCCAGTCCATCACAGGGTCACACATAGACGAACAACCACACACACACATTCACTACAATGTAGAATCGCCGATCAACCTAATGTACATGTTTTTGGACTGTGGGAGGAAACTGGAATACCCGGAGGAAACCCATACAAACTGCAGAAAGATGCCCGGCCCGGGAATTGAACATTCTTGTTGTGAGGTGACCGTGCTAACCACCACACCGCCCCTGTGTTTCATGTTTATTAATTCAATTACATACACAGCATTTGGCAGACGTCCTTATCCAGAGCGACTTACAACTGCGCAATTGGGCATTAAGGGCTTTGCTCAGGGACCCACAGTGGTGGTTTCGTGGTGCTGGGAATCAAACCCCATTCTTTCTGGTATTAGCCAGAAAGCCACATCTTAACCACTAAACCACCACTTCCCACATTATTCATCTTCTAACCTGCTTATTCCCTAATTCCGGGTGACTGGGATCTGCTAAAGCCTATCCCAGCACACATGGGGCAAAAAGTGGGCACAGGGTAGGTACAGGTACACTATGGACAGGTTGCCAGTCCAACAAAGTGCATGTTTCATGTTGAAGTAGGATTTTATATAATAAAAAAAAATTATAAATATAGTTTTTGTTAGTAACAGTAATAGTTCTTGTAGTGAATGTGTCATCTATGTTTGGCCCTGCGATGGACTGGTAACTTTTCCAGGGTGTACCCCTGCCCTTTGCCCATGTGCACCGAGAGAGGTAGACCCCTGTGAACGTAAGGGATTAAGCTGGTTTGAAGACGAATGAAGTAATAAATGATTCATCGCCCTCTAGTGGCTATGAAACAATTCAACCTGGATAGGTTGCTTCGTGTCATTCATTCATTCATCTTCTTACCCGCTTATTCCCTAATTCCGGGTCACGGGGGTCTGCTGATGCCTATCCAAATGCGTATAGGGTGAGAGGCAGGGGTACACCCTGGACAGGTCACTAGTCCATCTCAGGGCAACACATAGACAAACAACCATTCACACACACATTCACTCCTATGGACAATTTACAATCACCAATCCACCTCATCTACATGTTTTTGGACTAGAATAAACCGGAGTGCTGTAGAAAGACCCCCGGCCCGGGAATCGAACCCTGGACCTTCTTGTTGTGGAATCTGCCCTTGTGTGTGTGTGTGTGTGTGTGTGTGTGTGTGTGTGTGTGTGTGTGTGTATGGTTGTTCATCTGTGTCTCCCGCGTGTCTCTTGCCCTATGTGTGCTGGGATAGGCTCCAGCAGACCCCGTGACCCTGAATTAAGGAAGTAGGAAGATGAATGAATGAATGAATGAATGAATGTAACCTGTTCAATTGCAAGATTCTGTAGTAACTTGTACTACTTTTAGAAGCATGCATTGCTCCAAGCAGTGATAGACAACAGGAGACAGTGTCCAGATTGTGCATAATGGACAGGACGGCTATGTCTTGTCTAGAAAATAAGACATGTTGAGATTTTTGATGGTTTGCTTTCAGTTAAACTTTATACTGCTGAAAGAACCCAGAGGTCTTCTTTTGTGGACTCGCCACCAGAAATCTGGAAAACACATTGACAAGCAAGAATGTTGTCCAATTCTCCAATTGCAATTCAGCAACCCTAGCAGTTTAAACGTGAGTCAAGACTTTCTGTTAAAGCTAGTCATGTGTGTGTGTGTCTGTCTGTCTGTCTCTGTGTCTGTCTGTCGTGTGTCTGTTTGTCTGTCGTGTGTGTGTGTGTGTGTGTAGCTGAACTCAGTATAATGAGAGATTTGCAACAGGATCAACTTGTCTAGTGACATGTACATGTTTTTGGACTGTGGGAGGAAACCGGAGAACATGCAAACTCTGCACAGAAAACTTGGGTCCTTCTTGTTTTGAGGCGACCGTGCTGAGCACTACATCACCGTGCTGCCCCATGTTCAGATTACAGCTAAGCCATCTTAATTCTACGGCTCCATCCTATCCTTCCCTGTTCCTGAAAAACGGATTTGGGTTTTCCCACTGCGCGGTGGCGTACTGGTTGGCACGGTCGCCTAACAGAAAGAAGGTCCTGGGTTCAATTATCCGGAAAACTGGTCTTCCCCTTATGTATGTTTTGTGTGGGTTTCCTCCGGGTTCCTTCCACAGTCGAAATACATGTAAATTAGGTTTATTGGTGATTTTTAATTGCCCCATACGAGTGAGTGTGTGTCTGTGTGTGTAGTGCCTCTCGTTCTCTGTGGGATAGGCTCCAGCAGACCCCTGGTTCGAAGATGAATGAATGAAAAGGATTATGCAATTTCTCTGCTTGCACATGTCTCAAAGACTTCTCTGATTGAAATACTAATGAGCTAGTTTCACCCCATCCCTCTGATCTATGGGGTTTAAATGACTTATTAATCATTAGCTATCTACAAAAGTGAAATTAATGTTGTGTTACCATGTGATTTTAACCCGACAACAAATCCAGGTTGTAATAAAACAATTAACTTAATTCATTGTTCATTATAAACGTGACGAAAATTATTGTCATGGTCACGCCAGGTTCCACACCCAACCAGTGCAGACTTTCACATGAGTATCAACCAGATCCACCTGCATTTCATCCGCCTACCCCCATTACTCACCCTGTTTATACACAACTCATGCTAATCTGCTTAGTTAGCATTCTGCTACTGACCAGTTTACTTTAAACTGATTTTACAGAAAATTACGGCTCTTAAAGTGCAAAGAGATGCATTACCCATTGGGACCTTTAGCAGATCTTGGCAGATGTCTTTTTCTCAAAAGTAAGCAATTTAGTTAGGGGCCTTGCTCAAGGGCCCAGCAGCGACCAACACCTGAACTATTGAGCTACCACAGCTCCGTTATAGATTTACTGGAAGTTAATCGATTCATCTTCTTACTCGCTTATTCCCAAATTTTGGGTGCCGGGGGTCTGCTGGTGCCTATCCCAGCGCATATAGGGTGAGAGGCAGGGGTACACCCTGGACAGGTCGCCAGTCCATCCGAGGGCAATAGGACAAAAAACCGTTCACACACACATTCACTCCTATGGACAATTTAGACAATTGGACAATCGACCTAATCTGTATGTTTTTGGACTGTGCGAGGAAACCAGAGTACCCGGAGGAAACCCACGCTAGCAGTAATCGAACCCCAGACCGGTAATCGAACCCCAGACCGGTAATCGAACCCGGGACCTTCTTGTTGTGAGGTGACCGTGCTATACTGGAAGTTTCTTTGGATATAATTTGCTGCTTGAGAACACTGAGCATTCTTGTTAAGAAGCGTAGTGGTTAGCATGGTCGCCTCACAACAAGAAGGTCTTCGGTTCGATTCCCTGGTCGTGGATCTTTCTGTGCGGAATTTGCATGTTCTTTCCGAGCTTGCGTGGGTTTTCTCCCACAGTCCAAAAACGTGTACATTAGGCGGATAAATGGGAGGGTCAAACCCAGGACCTACTTGCTGTGAGGCATTTGTGCTAACCACTACGCCACTCTTGGAAGATTCATGATTATTAGTATTTCATGTAAGTAGTTTGACTCGGGTATTAAAAATGTAATTCTATTAAAATAATGAAATACATCTTTTCTATTCTGACTTTAGTTTCCTGGATAATCACAATAAATAGCTTAATTAGATGACTTATGAAACAAGAGCTAGATCTTATTTTATCTTAGAGAACTCTTAGAGGTGAGGGCAGTTCTTGGAAACAGTAACCAGATCTTTTTGTGCTATTTGTGGCTAAGGACAAGTATAACTGGCTCTGGATGCTTTACACCGAAAAGAAGAAATCAAAATTGATTGTCTATATATGTGTTGTTAGAAAATTGAGAAATTGGCCTTCAGCTGGTGGCTACCAATTCAAACCAACGAATCAAGAGGAAAAGAAAACAATAAGTTTGATTTCTTTAGAGAGAAAACCCTGACATCTGCATTTATCCATTCATTCGTCTTCTTATCTGCTTAGTCTCTACTACGGGATCACAGGCGAGAGGCAGGAATACACCCTGGACAGGTTACCAGTCCATCGCAGGGACACACATAGACAAACAACCACGCACACACACACACACACACACACACACACACACACACACACACATTCACTCCTATGGACAATTTAGAATCCCCCATCATGTTTTTTCAGAGATAACCCACGCAAGCAAACTCTGCACAGAAAGACCCTGACCTGGGCATCAAACCCAGGACCTTCTTGTTATGAGGCAACCGTTCTGACCATTCTTCCACCATGCCGCCCACTGCATTTATTAAGTGATCAAATGTTGATCTAGGCCAGGCGGTAACATAGTTTTGCACCGCAATTAGGAGTTAAGTGGATACACTATGGTGGCTGGGTATTGCTGGGAATCGAAACCGGGTCTTTCTGGTATTGGTCCAACACCTTAACCACTAAGCCACCACTTCCCCTTTTGCTGTGTGTACTGTAAATGCAGATATCAGATACAGGTATGTTTTAAATAGGCAGGTTCATTCATCTTCATACCCATTTATTCGTTAATTCTGGGTCACAAGGGTTTTCTGGAGCATATCCCAGTGCACATAGGGCAAGAGGCAGGGGTACACATTGAGCAATTACCAATCAACCTAATTTACATGTTTTTGGACTGTGGAAGAAAACCGGAGTACCTGGAGAAAACTCGCACAAGCAGACCTATTCACACAGAAATATCCCCAGCCCGGGAATCAAACCTGGGACCTTCTGTGCAACTGTGCCAACTGCCCAGATATAATCACAAAATCAGAATTGGGAATCAAGTGTGAATGTGTCTGAGTCTGAGAATGAGAGGTCTCCCATTTCCAGGCCTTTAGACTGATGGTAGAAGATCTGGGTTCATAGTAGTTTTGGCCAATGAATGAAAAGTATTAACTTGAAATAGATAAATCAACCAATCACAGAAAGTTTTGTTTAGAGGTAGAAAACATTTTTCTTTGTCCCTGCAAAAACAGATTGTTAATGATAGACCATTCATGTGATAATAGGATTGAAATTGGGTTCAATTCACCCCAAATCCATTCAGATTGCTCACTTTCACAGAAACATCCGACCAATCAGATGTTAATATTAAACTCCTAACAAACATCTGAAGCTGAGATTGTAGGAGCAGCAGCATTTTAACAATGGAATTATTCACTAAAGCTAATAACAGTTTCGGCGAGATCTCTTCCAGGGCCTCTTGCCCTATATGCGCTGGGGCACCAGCAGACCCCCATGACCCCGAATTAGGGAATAAGTGGGTAAGAAGATGATTGAATTAATGAAGACCACAAGCTGTGTTAGCAAATTTATAGGATTTACTCTGTGTGTGTGTGTGTGTGTGTGTGTGTGTGTGTGTGTGTGTGTGTGTGTGTGTGTGTGTAGGCTCCAGCAGAGCCATGTGAACCCGAATTTGGGAATAAGCAGGTATAGTAGATGAATGAATGAATTGATGTTTAGAAACAATTTAGAATGTGTTTAACACTATGAT
>JAOTRA010090233.1:0-11991 GCA_026260255.1 Pseudolaguvia tuberculata
CACCTTTTCTCTCTCTCTCTCTCTCTCTCTCTCTCTCTCTCTCTCTCTCTCTCTCTCTCACACACACACACACACACTTTTCTCTGTCTATCTCTCTTTTTCTGTTAGGTAATACATTTAGCCCGGATTTATTACCATTTACAGTCGTGTACAGTTTGTATAAATAGCACGGTAAACTCAAAACAAGAAGATCCCGGGTTCGATTCATAGCCAAAAGTCTTTCTGTGCAGAGTTTGCATGTTTTCCTCCTTGTGTGGGTTTTCAGATCAAGATTCTGAAGTTTGTCTGCAGGCCCTGCGTCTGCTCCAGTCTCTGCTAATGGAGAGTGACATATTGGCCCAAATCGTCCCAGACCTCCAGCCTTCCCTTCCGATGGAGAGAATCCATCAGTTGGCCACAAGTCGCAACTCTGCTCTCAGACAGACAGCACTTGAGATGTTAGAGGACATCAGATGCCTTACTAAAACTCAACACTCCACCGCAGACAAAGAGCAGTGATGGTGCACACACTCATTGGTCTTGTACTGGTAAATACACAGTCATGGTTAGTTTCATCTGATTACTTAAAGAGGGTCAGAGGTCACAGTGTTCATTAAAATATGGCTTGTTGCAGGTTTGATCTCTGCCATTGATTCAAATAATTAAAATTACTAATGTTAATGGTTAATGGTTGCCTGTTCCTCTTTTTATTTTTACATGGTTTTACTAGCGTTCTTGATGTCGTAGACAAATTAGTGTTTTTATTGCCTTCAGTAACACATCATTGCAAACACTGAGAATAATAATTGTTACTACTGTAATTTCCTGTTATGTCTTGTCATAAATTACATGATACCTAAAATATTTGAAGCCTCTTTGTTGTGACTGTTGGGAAACTGGAACAGAGGGTTGTTGAATTGCCAAGTCATGAGATAGACATTAAAATTAGGCGGCAATTTGGTAAGGAGCGTGGTACACACTTTTGATGGGAAGTTAATAAATGGGTGGAAACATTCAAGCAATAAGTCTAAAGCTGAAAGTTTTACTATTGGGCCATGCTAGCAGTGTAATATTGGGCCATGCTAGCAGTGTAATATTGGGCCATGCTATCAGTGTAATATTGGGCCATGCTAGCAGTGTAATATTGGGCCATGCTAGCAGTGTAATATTGGGCCATGCTAGCAGTGTAATATTGGGCTATGCTAGCAGTGTAATATTGGGCCTATGCAAAGATAAATACTTCTCCATTTTGCTTTGAGCGCCTGTAGTGATCTGGTGGTATTATATTACACTATAGCGCCATACCTGCAGTATATTATATTGTTCGTTGTGCTGCGTGCGGATTGGGATGTGGCTTACGTTGCTAAGCAACTTGGGCATTTTGCGCGCTCCCTGTTTAGCGCTTTGACGCCAGTGTGACGTTATTAAAGTGAGTGAGTGAGTGAGTGAGTCGGATCTCATACGGTGAGTTAAGAGTGACCAAGTCTACTGAGAGGATTGGGTGCAACTGTATAAAGCTATAGCCGAATCGTAAAAGGAAAAAACTTTAAAAACGGAATTTAACCAAAGAACTGAATGCAGCTATTAAACCTGGTGGGGGAAAAAACAGCCGCAAGTTGAAGAGCTTTAACCGTCCCATACGGTGAGTTCACAATATACATTATAAACATAATAACATTTAGTTTACTTATTGGGACGTAAAGTTTAGCAAAACTGATACTCTTAAGGAATGTTGCTTGATATTACAAAACATTTCTGTATATATAAAAACAATATAATGTATAGCATTGTATCTATAATAATAATAATGTGCATGTTTATTTAGTTTTAAATGGAAAATTATTTACGACTAAACTGCAATAAATGTATTAATAAATTTAGTTAACTTGTAACTATACTTTTTAAATTAATTACTTTTGTAAATGTTTAATTTAAGAATTGTAGGTGTCAGTATTTAATTTTTTATTTATTATTTTATGTTTACTGACTAACGCGGTGCGGTGGTGTAGTGGTTAGCACTGCCCCCTCACTACAAGAAGGAGTAACTGTGTGTGGTTGTTCGTCTCTGTGTGGCCCTGCGATGGACTGGATACCTATCCAGGGTGTACCTCTGCCTCTCGCCCTATGTGAGATGGGATATTTCTTTCAAAAAATAAAAGTGGCTCTGATTGAAACATTTCTTTTTCTAAAACAATAGATGCGAATCTAACACTAGTCTTTTTGTCTGTGTGTTAAGTAAACACACGGAAATAGTGCTCGAGATATGAGTAAGTTTTAACTGGACATTGTTGGCCTATTGATGGCGCTGTAGAGACAAATGTAATGTTCTTTCTCCACCGTTGAACTCATTTAATCAACAGCACATACTTATAACGATTAAGCTTCGTTTACATTTAAAAAAATAAATCAATTCCAGGCTCTGAGATGGACTGGTGACCTGTCCAGTGTGTACCCCTGCCTCTCACTCTATGTGCGCTAGGATAGGCTCCAACACTACGCTGTATAATCATTCATTCATTCATTCATTCATCTTCTAACCCGCTTATTTGTTAATTCAGAAATTACATGAACAACCACTCACATTCACACCTATGGGCAATTTTCACTCACCAATCAACCTAACATACATGTTTTTGGACAGTGGGAGGAAACCGGAGTACCCGGAAGCACGGGAGAACATGCTCAAAAGGATCCCCGGCCTGGGAATCGAACATGGGACCTTCTTTTTGTGAGGCGACCGTGCTAACCACTATGCCAGCACGGCCCCACCATGTTGCATGACATATATATCTATGACATACTGTTTTCTTTCTATAAAAATGTTGAAAGGTGGACGGTATGCTTTTCAGTGTATGTTTGCATATGTCAGCAAGAGTGCAGCAAGCAGTTTGAGTGAACCTGTGAGATGCAATAATAATACCGTACTGGGCTCTAAAAATAATAATATGCATTTGGTGATTTATTTTCACCCCCAGTGACAAGGACAAGCATATGATGCTTGTAAAACAATAATCTGCTGATGTGTTGCTTCATGATTCATTTTTCAGCAATTAAAGACACTAACAATGGTGGTGTTGTCAGAGGATAGACCAGACACAATGAACCGAATTGGTAAACCTCTCCAGGTTGGCTTCTATGACATCATCCGTACACTGGGAAAGGGAAACTTTGCCGTTGTAAAGCTGGCAAGACACAAAGTCACCAAAACACAGGTTCTTTATATTGACATTCCAATAAACGATAGCTGTTATTTGTATGAAATTTGCTCTAATTTGGTCTAATCAATCCACAGGTTGCCATCAAAATTATCGACAAAACTCATCTGAAAGCATCAGATTTAGACAAACTCAAGAGAGAAGTTAAAATCATGAAGCATCTGAAGCATCCACACATCGTTAAACTTTACCAGGTTTGTGAGTTTATCTTTTCACTTCTCATCACACATTGAAAAACACTTTAACCTAAAACTCATTGTTTAAAGGTCTAGGTCAGGTTATGCGTAAAGCTATTAAAGATAAACATGCTTTATAAGCAGAGTGTGGGACGTCTGTGTCACAGAGCACTCAGAAATAATCCATAATCTATGATTGCACTTTAATATTGATAAAATCATCTTCAACTAAAATCCCAATCATGAGCAGTTCTTACAAATACGTTTATTTGGTACATATAATTGTTAACATCACAGTGAAATTTGTTTCTTCACATATCCCATCTTGGTAAATTAGGGTTAGCACACCATTTCAGCTATGATAGAGTTTAAGTCTTGCTGACAGTGGTGGGACTGGAACCCAAGTCTTCCTGGTTTTCAGATCAACACCTTTATCGCCTTAACTATTTAAGCCACCCCTGCCCAAGCCCACTGCCCTTTTTAATATTGCCCTTCTTACTATGCTTAAACTCTGTTGTATCTTTTAATAAAAAGACATTTTTAATCAGTTGATATAACTCTATATTTTTGTCCCAAATTTGCAGGTTATGGAAACCCAGAACATGTTGTACATAGTAACGGAGTATGCTGATAATGGGGAGATGTTTGGTAAGCCTGATCGTAAACATAATATTAGTTGTTAGTGTGTTCATGGTAATAAATATCGGCCTTTTTCTAAAGATTATATTGCATGCAACGGTCGTCTGAGTGAAGAACAAGCTTGCAAGACTTTCTGGCAAATTCTTTCTGCAGTAGAGTATTGTCACAGGTGCCACATTGTACACAGAGACCTAAAAGTTGAAAATTTACTGCTGGACAGCAACATGAACATCAAACTGGCAGGTAAACGTTTTGAGTATTGAGTTGATACTAAATGATACTAAAATTCATTCATTCATCTTCTAAGCCACTTATTCCCTAATTCGGGATCACATGGTCTACTGAAGCCTATCCCAGCGAACATAGGTTGGAAGGCAGAGCCACACATATACAGCGACCTCACACTCACTCCTATGGGCAAATTAGAATTAACAGTCAACATAATGTACATGTTTTTGGACTGTGAGAGGAAACCGGAGTACCAGTGAGAACATGCAAATTCTGCACAGAAAGACTTCTTGTCCGGGACCCAGGATCTTCTTGCTATGAGGCGACAGTGTCAATCACTATGCCATCCAACAGTAGTGGTGTTGGAAGACAAAGCCAGATTTTCTAGATAGCAGTACATAACACATTAACCACTGTGCTACCATTTTCCTTATAAGACTAGGACCAGGTCCCAGTGGCAGGGGTTCATCATGTATGGTTTCACGCCAACGAAGAGTACTACAGATGCAATCTTTGCTTTGAGGATGTTTATGGGGAAGTATCGAGAAGGTCAGGAGGAGTTGCATTGTGTGTTTGTGGATCTGGAGAAAGCGTAAAACAGGGTTCTGAGAGGGGAGTTGTGGTATTGTATGAGAAAGTCAGGCGTAGAGAGGTTTGTGAGGGTCGTGTGAGGTGTGCGGTAGGAATGTCGGACTAGTTCAAGATGAAGGTAGGATTGCATCAAGGATCGGCTCTGAGCTCTTTCTTGTTTGCAGTAGTGATGGACATGTTGACAGATGAGGTCAGACATGAGTCCTTGGACGGTGATGTTTGTGGATGATATTGTTATTTGTGGTGAGAGTTTTTGAGACAAGGTGAGGGAGGTTAGGTTAAGATATTTGGAGGTTTGGACATGTGCAGAGGAGGATCATGCATTATATTGGTAGAGGAATGCTGAGGATGGAGGTGGCGGGCAGGATGAAAACAGGAAGTCCAAAGAGGAGGTTTATGGATGTGATGAGGGAAGATATGCAGGTAGTTGGGGTGAAAGAGGCAGATTTAGAGGACAGGGTAGTGAGGAGAAGAGCAGCCGAATGGAGACGATTCCTCATGTCATCCATTTTGTCTGGTATTTCTCAGACTTTGGTTTTGGAAATTTCTTTGTACCTGGAAAGTTTCTAAATACCTGGTGTGGAAGTCCACCTTATGCAGCACCTGAGATCTTCAAGGCAAATGAATATGAGGGACCACAGCAAGACATATGGGTAACTATCCTGCATAAACTTCAGTCTCTTTTTTTTCTCTCTTAGATATGAACATGACACTCTTATAAGACACAAACTCTTCCTTGATTTCTAGAGTCTGGGTGTAATTCTCTATGTGCTGGTATGTGGATCTCTTCCATTCGAAGCTGCTTCACTTCCAGCCCTGAAACAGTGTGTCATAGAGGGGCGCTTCAGGATTCCCTACTTCATCTCACAGGGTACATGTCCAAATCAAACTATGAACATGTTTCACATAGCGTCTTTGCAGCTTTTTAGCAGCCTTATACTTTCTTGTCCTTTATACAGAGTGTGAGGACCTGATACAGAGAATGCTGGTGGTGGATCCAGCCAAACGTATCAGCCTGGCACAAATTAAGCAGCACTGCTGGATGAAAGCTGTACCGATACAAGTGTGCCAGTTGCCTTCAGAGCCTGAGAGGAATTCCCTAGTGAAAAGTTACAACGAACAAGTGCTCAGTCTCATGCAAAAACTGGGCATTGACAAGCGAATGACTGTAGAAGTAAGTTTTCTTGCCTGTAATTCCAGGACCAGTCAGTATAAATAATAGTTTTGTCAATTTAAAATAGCGACCGCTTATTTTTATTTTACTGATTTACTTAAACTTACTTTAACTTCTGTATTTCTTTCTCTAGTCTTTACAGAATGACAGCTACAACAACTTCTCTGCCATTTACTGGCTTTTAATGGAAAAAATCTCGGACAGACAAGAAGAAATAAAAAAAACTCCAGATTGGTCTAAAAACCTTTGTTACACAACGCCCATCTTGGGAAATTCAATAGACACATGTTCACCTATGTTCCCATCCCGAAACTCTTCCTATCCCAGCAATTTAATGGATGCTGGAGTAAGCAGAGTGGTAAGAATGAAAAATGTAGATGAAGAAGAGAAGAGGTTATCACTGGACTGTACGACTGGGAACAGTTGCATGATGCACAGACACCTTGAGGCTGACGTGTCACGTTCATTTAAAAGCTGGTGTCAACCACCGAGTAAGTTTCCTGGTATTATTTATGTATATATAACTGGTTATTATCTTTATAATAACAATAACAAGAAGGAGGCATGTGAAAAGTTTTAATTGGAAATGAGCAATATTATAGGAAGGATATGGCTGTTTATTTTTGTCCCGCATTCCCAGCTTACTTAAGAGAACGCCGGGGCAGATCCTTGTATATAGACACACCCGTCTACTGCAGTGCTTTTGATTCTGCAGGAATGATACGATAACTCAATTTGTATATGTAATATGAAATAAAAACCTTTTTTTTTTTTTAATTCTCATTTTCTATTTTATTTAAAAATAAAAACACCCTCTAATAATACACTAATTTTATGGACCTCCATTTGTCTTCAAAAAGATTAGGGAAAAAATGAGGTTCTAATATTTCTTTAATATAATCAAAAATTTGGTTAGATACAGCACAGATGACTGTATACATGTTATATAACATTTCAATAAATGTTTTGCAGTTATTGTAGGGGATGTGGAGAACAGCCATTCCACCTCTTCCAGCTCCTCATTCACTTCCACTGGTGCTCTCTTACATCCACCATTCCCAATGAGCCAGCTTCAGCATCCACTTTCCCTAAAACCAGAGAGAATTCCTGCATCGGATTTTTCCGCCCTGGGGTTCCAGACAGGTTCTCAAGTTCCCAATTTTCAGAAGGGTAGACGAGCATCAGACACCTCCCTACCTCAAAGTAAGCTTGTTCTTTTAATTCCATGTGTTTACAATTTTTGGCACACCAGATTGAATGTGACTAACATTATTATAAAAATTATAATGCACCGATATATAAACAATCATTAGGTTACATTTCACTTAAGAGTTATTTAACATGCAAACTTACAGAAGGACCCCTTGTTCATTGATTAGGCTGCTAAATCAGGACATTATGGGCTTAATTTCTTTCACCATCAAGTTGTCACTTCTGGTGCCCTGAACCTGCTCCCTAATCAGCTGGATAATAAAAATGGTCAAATGTAACCCAAACCTACATGCACAGTTGTGCCTTGGCGACCTGGCTACTGGGCAACCATATGCTTTTTTATAAGATTAATGTAAAGTTATAGTTATCATTTAGTCCTTTATAGTAACAGTATCTAATCTTTTACAGGTCAGGCAGTCTATCACGAGCATTTAAGTAGGAATGTACACACAGCGAGCCAGTTTGCTTTAAAAAACGTTTGTAAACAGTTCCCATGGTCTCCAATGTCTAAGCCAGAACACTCTAATAAACCTCCAACACAATCCTGGGGGAATCTTCCTAGTCAGACTGGAAGTGTTCCGCACCATCATTGGTAAGTGTGGACATGATTTGTTTGGACAGCCTTTATCAAAAAGGCATGGAGTAAAAACAGTTTAAAAAGTTGTAGTGTTCAATTGATTTGAAACCTTTCTTCTTAGTGTAATTGTTCTTCTTTAACGTTCTTGCAGGATATCTAACATCCGTTGTCATCATCCGCATCTACCGCAAAAGCCTGCATTTCATCCTCCCCCCTATGGAGATCCAAAATCACTTCATCCGCCCAACACCTTATTCTAATAACCACAAAGTCCATCACCACTCTTCATCTCTCATTCCGTCACACATCAGAGTCCTCTCTATCCTTACCAATGTCAACCAGCTCACTTTTCTGGTCTGCCAGCAAGCTCCTCTAGGCGTGGATGTGAAATGTTCCACTTTACTCGTTTACCTCTTATGATTTGACTGTGAAAGATAGAAAGTGGTAACTCAGTGGTTAGGGGGCTGGACTGATGATCAGGAGATTGTGGGTTCAATTATTACCACCATCAAGCTGCCACTACTGGACCCCTTAGCCTGGTCACTAACCTTTAGCTGCACTGTTGGATAAGGAAAAGAGATAAATGTAAGTTGCTCTAAAGGGTGTCTACCAAATGGCAGAAATGTAAATTTAATGTAAATGACTGTAATGTAGCCACACAATTTGTTCCATTTACTGTAGACATGACAAATCTATTATTTTAAACGGAATAGAACAATAAAGACATGCACAAAATAACTAAAAAATATATTTTATAACCGCTGAATATTTTTTATCTTCTTATATTATACATTCTTACTTAGGGCCTCACAACAAGAAGGTCCTGAATTCGATTCCTGGGCCGAGGGGCCTTTCTGTGCGTAGTTTACATGTTCTCCTCTTGTATGGGTTTTCTCCCTGCCTCTTGCCCTATGTGCACTGGAATAGGCTCCCCGTATTATGGAATAAGCGGGTTGCAATAGTTGTAAGTGAAAATTGTCCCTTCCCCCTTTTTTGTATGTGTTATTGTGTTGTGTTACTTTATAATTTTATGTGATGCAGTGAATGTACCTTTAAGCCTAAGATATGATATTAAGAATAAGCAGGCTTCGACGTTTATCATAGAGCAGTGGCGTAGTGGTTAGCATAGTGGTTAGCACTGTCACCTCACCACAAGAAGGTCCTGGATTCGATTCCTGGATTGGAGATCCTTCTGTGCAGAGTTTGCATGTTCTCCCATCACTTGTGTGGGTTTCCTCTGGCTACTCCAGTTTCCTTCCACAGTCCAAAAACCTGTACAGTAGGATGACTAGTGATTTTAAATTGCCCATAGGAGTGAATGTCAGTGGTTGTTTATCTATGTGTGGTCCTGTGATGGACTTGCGACCTCTCCGAATTAAGGAATAAACTGCTAAGAAGATGAATAAATGAATGAATGAATGAACGAATGAATGAAGTCAACCCAGATTCTTACACCACACTGAACACAGACTCGCTCAACATTTTTTTGCTTTGGGTAATTATATTTTATTGTTGTTCTAATATTTTGGTACATGCTGTGGATAACAAAAGTTTCAGTTAAACAAGGGCAGAAAGACATATCAGTTTACATACAAAGCATTTCCGAAAAGAACATTTAGGTAGTGTAAAGAACTTTACAGCTCTTCAATTAATTTAAAGCTTTTTTTACAACAACGCCGTAAAATAAAATCATCTTTTATTCTGGAGCAAACAGGTTTCAACTACAAACCCAAGTCCGATTATTTATTTTAGTCTGTTTCTTTGTAAGTTTTGAACCCCATGCTCCCTTATCCACTTGTCTAAGAAGAAGGGGCAGGTATGGATTTGTCATCATGGTTGAGGGGAATGTTGCGATCTCCACGCCCGTACTCTGAGCCACTTGATTTTGGGCCAAAGATGGTAAGCAGACCTTCACCTGAAAGTGTACAGGTAATAGCTGACTGATCAACGTTGGATGGTAGAAGGTAACGGCGATGGAACTCCTGTGAGATGTAGCCGTGGTCATCCTGTAAAAGAAAGTGTATCAGATGAATAAGCATAAGGAAGAAATACTAAAATATATTTATAGGTAGATTTTAGGGACAGTGTTGTGGAAGAAATACAGCACGTATAAAATGAAAAGGTAGTAATAGAAAAATTAACGTGAGACGAATAAACTTTTTGTACTGCAAATGGTTGACCAATATCGATTAAAAAAAAAAAGCACCATGGACAAGTATACACATTCACAAACTGGAAGAAGAGATTTAGTGTATGGCTTGCTAAAATTCCACTAGGGACCGTCAGCCATGATGCAGAGACATACATCATTGTGAAAACATTACAAGCTGTTTCTTTTCATTTGTTCATTCCCTAAAATATACATTAGTGTGTGACAGGTTGTGTACTGTAATCTGGCAGACTGCCCATTTCATACTGGAAAAAAAATAATAATGAAATTAATTTTATGTATTATACAGCAATTCCAATTTTAAAGATATTGTTTTGGCCATTTCTCTTTATATTTATAAGTCATTCCTATATATTTGTGTGTCAAAGGCAGGGTAGCTGATTTGGTTTAAAATATTTTTGTTCCGCTATCTAAACGTCTGGAGAAGTGGTGGTATGGTGTTTACCGAGTTTGATTCCAAGCACCACCAAGTCCCTGAGCAAAGTTATAAGTCATCAGTCAAATGCTGTAATTGTAAGTGTCTTTTCAAATGTATATCTTAAAAGATCTAAATGGATTTCTATGTATGTATATATTCTGTGGTAAAGGAGGAACAAAACAAAACACCCAATCAAAATGTTGGATTTAAACAAAATAGTTTTGCTCTTTTTCTGTCAACTTTTATTTTTTTATCTTCTAACGCACTAATTCCCTAATTCAGAGTCATAAGTGAAAGTGAAAGGCAGGGGACCCTGGATAGGTCACCAGTCCATCGCAGGGCCACACACAGACACACAAAGATATGTAAATTAATAAGTTGACAATTTATAAATAAATCTTTGCAGATTTTGCATGTTCTCCTGGTGCGTGTGTGAGTTTTCTGCAAATACTCCGGTTTCCTGCCACAGTCCAAAAATGTGTGGCCCTGCTTGGCCTTACCCCCCTTGCCTTTTGCCCAGGTGCGTTGAGATAGACTTCAGCAGACCCCTGTGACCTTGAATCAGGGAATAAGCGGTTTAGAAGATGAACCAATTAATAAATTGTATTACAGTTACAGTTCGGCATTTGGCAGAGGCTCTAATCCAGAGCGACATTTGGTCTCTATTTTACAACTGAGCAATTGTAGGTTAAGGGCCTTGTTCAAGGGCCCACATTGGTCGCTTGGTGGAGGTGGGATTTGAACCCCAGTCTTTCTGGTATTAGTCAAACACCTTAACCACTAGGCTACCACTTCCCAGTGTATTACTGTTATTAACTGTACTATAAAGTTTTGTGATGTATTGTAATAAAGATGTATTGCTGAAAGATCCAATAGCATGTAAATAATGAAGACTTACATATGCAGCTAAAGATTATTAAATTGTTGTAGGTCAGTTGACTGAATTCCTTAAGCATTAGGCATAATGAAGTCAACGCTTTACCTATTAAGTGTTTAATAGGTATTTAAATTTAAAGCCATTATTAAGTGTCTTTTCCTTGACTGAGCATACTGCTAAAAAATTATTGTTATACTGTACAAGACAACTGAGTAATCAGATAAACATTCTGTATATTGGTCTACAAACAAATATTTACTATGCAAATATAAAGCAAATAAACTCCGAACTCTACACTAGCATGGACTCCTGAAACACAGTTCAGGAATCAGCTCACCTGTTTCTCTCCGTGTCTTCCGTGGATCTCTATGTAGTCCTCAGCCACCTTTACATTGAGCTCCTCAGGAGAGAAGTGTTTCACATCCATGTAAACCATAAATCTGTCCTTGTCAGACTTCACCTGTGCAAAGAAAAAGTGACTCCCATTTATACATTACAGGTCATATGTACAAACTGACTCCAATTTGTACATTACAGGTCAGCGTTACATCCTGATTGGATGATAATATTATATACAAATGCTGATAATGTTAGTTTGACTCAAAAAGTAGCATAAGCTTCAGGAGGTTGGATGGATGGATGGATGGATGGATGGATGGATGGATATAGATAGATAGATAGATAGATAGATAGATAGATAGATAGATAGATAGATAGATAGATAGATAGATAGAT
>JAOTRA010090243.1:0-11991 GCA_026260255.1 Pseudolaguvia tuberculata
TGTGTGTGTGTGTGTGTGTGTGTGTGTGTGTGTGTGTGTGTGTGTGTGTGTGTGTGTGTGTGTGTGTGTATAAAGCCATATACATTTAGATGTCCGTTATTAACATGGTCAGTATTAGTATTAATATTGCGAAGCAGATCCATTCAGAATTTTTGGGTTTTAGTTCACAGCCCAAACTGTTGTCACTGCTACATTAACTGTACTATTCACTTTCTGACTAATCAGAGTTTATTACATTAGAATATACACTATGACTAATTTATGCCCTTATCCACAGTAGTGTATATTTTTTTCTGGGGTTTTTCTTTTCCACTTGCTTGGGTTTCCTCCGGGTACTCTGGTTTCCTCTCGCAGTCCAAAAACCTGTATTAGGTTGATTGGTGATTTCTAAATTTCCCATTGGAGTGAATGTGTGTGGTTGTTCGTTCATGTGTGGCTGGACTGTTAACCTGTCCAGGGTGTACCCCTGTCTCTCGCCCTATGTGCGCTGGATTAGACTCCAGCGGACCCCTGTTACCCTGAATTAGGAAATAAGTGGGTAAGAAGATGGATGAATGAAAGATCAGCATTCCACCAGCTCAACCACTGAGAAACAATTTCTCTGTAAATTGGCAGAAAGTAATTAGAATACAGAATACAGCGTACATGCCACTGTATTCCTTTAAAAGTAATCACTTTAAATACACCTCAATTAGAAACTACTGTTCTGCGAAAGAAAAAGTTATTCACTTTTTTCATGCTAAGATTGTATTTGAAATGCGTAAGAGGCATAGGTGTAAGTATTCCCTGCTCTACTCGCAGCAAATATGCTATGTAAGATTGTACCATACATATGGTTAGATAACAAAATGCAGGATTCACCAC
Organism: Pseudolaguvia tuberculata; assembly: GCA_026260255.1. NCBI lineage: Eukaryota > Metazoa > Chordata > Actinopteri > Siluriformes > Sisoridae > Pseudolaguvia > Pseudolaguvia tuberculata. Next base: position 865 of record JAOTRA010090243.1, read on the forward strand.
TGAAAGTTACGCAAGCGTCAACATGCTCTGAGCCGTGTTCGGCGTACTGTCAATCTAATATCATTAATAACGTCTTCCCATGGACCATGTGATTTGTGTATAATTGATTTTAATGTAGTAAAACTTTTTCAAGTCTCGTCTTAGATATTAAATAATAATGTATTCAAAAGCCCAACACGAAGGTACCGGGTTCAATTCCCGGGCCAAGGGTTTTTCTGTGCGGAGTTTCTATGTTCTCCCTGTGCTTATGTGGGGTTCCTCTGGGTACTCCAGTTTCCTTACATATTCCAACATATACATTAGGTGGATTGGTGATTCCTAGGAGTGAATGTTTGTGGGAATGGTTGTTTGTCTGTGTGTGCGCTGCGATGGACTGGCGAACCGTCAAGGGTCCAGTACCCCCGGCTCTCGCCCTGTGTGCTGGGATAGGCACCAGCTGACCACCGTGACCCAGAATTAGGGAATAAGCTGGTAAGAAGATGAATGAAATGTCTTCAAAAGAAAAAAAGAGCATAATATTGACTATAATTACAATACAAGTGAAGAAAGTAATAAAAGTATCAATCACAAACCTTCTTTTTGTTTCATACCCTCACTATATAGATTTCTGTATGAAAACATCTCAATTTTATTGTCACCATATGCTTAATAACAGTCATATCTTAATACTTGATTGAGATGTAATTATACATTTCCATTTAAATATTTTTTTAATTTAAACCTTCCCATTAAAATCTGTCAACCAGCAGTGTTTCAACCGGTATTATCTAGTTTATAAAAGAGTATTAATGACGATTATGTCGAAGGACACTGTTGTAAGAGGCTAGTGACTGACTCACAGAAAGCACAGGAAATGGCACGCTGCTGACGTTTCCTGGCTCAGGTGGAATAGGTTGTGAAATATTAAAGAATGTATTGGAATTAAGAAGTGCAGACGTATTTGCCTTCTGTTTAACTTAAAGATAGAACACTGCTTCAATTTCTTCTCTATAGCATAAACAGAAGCCTCGGTCATGGGATTAACTAGTCTGGTTAAAGCGCCTGCTTAGCATAGCTTGTTCTTTAGTAGCGCTACAGCATGTGCCAGTTAAAAGGCTCACAGAATTTAGTTGGAAGTATATAAAAGAATCCCCACCTGTAAATCAATAAATCCCGGGCATACAATGTAACCCCTGGTCAATGTTAACGCACTACTTTGGAGCAGACATTTAGTAGACCTAGTATCATTAAAATAAAAGATTGACTATTCGAATTTACATTTGTTTTGCTTGAAATATCAGAATCTGTCAAATGAAATCAGGTTTTCTTTGTGAAAACCATGATAATCCTTTGTTGCAGTGTTAATCAGCACTGCTGGTATACAAGATCTGTATATTTAGTCTAAAAAAAGACTGAGATAGAATAGATGAGAATAGTTTGTTAATTTTGCGGCCTGTGATCCAAAAGCGTAAGAGCTAACCCGTGATTCAGGAATCACTGCTCTGCGGGTCGAACCCATTTAACATAAGAATTGGCACTGTACCAGCATTCCTGCTTTTATTTACTTTAGGCAATGTAATGTGTAAATACTGGACCTAAACTTTCTTCTAAATACCTAATGACACTATGTTCACTGAAATTGAATTGAGAAACTATTCAAGATCATGTTTTTTAGAACATTTTGACAAAACATTGTACGTTTTTCACAAATTCCAAAAACATGCAGATTAGGTTAATTGGTGATTGTAAATTGTATATAGGAGTGTGTGCGTGTGCGCGTGCGCGTGTGTGTGTGTTTGTGTGTGTGTGTGTGTGTGTGTGTGTGTGTGAATGGTTGTTTTGTCTATGTGTAGCCCTGAGATGGACTGGCGACCTGTCCAGGGTGTATCCCTGCCTCTCGCCCTATGTGTGCTGGGATAGGCTCCAGCAGACCCCCATGATCCTAAATAATAAGCAGATAAGAAGATGAATGAATATTCCCTTAATTGTATAGTAATATATAAAATACATCATCTTACCTTCTCTCTTTCTCTCTATTTATTTTATGAAACCCCTCAGGGTCCTTTACCTAACACATGTGGACATTTTTGGGAGATGGTGTGGGAGCAGAGGAGTCGTGGAGTAGTCATGCTGAACCGTGTCATAGAAAAGGGATCGGTGAGTTTTAGCCACATGCTGATCATTAGCAAAAGATGATCTGAATCAAATCATTCATATGTTCCTTTGTAATTGCCTTTACGATGCGCAGTTAATGCTCTGTTGAAGCTTCTTTTAAAAAATAAATAAACATGATTGGCCAAAAATCTTACCAGTAGGCCTAGTATGACCCAAATTGCTCATTTTGCAAACACTGCATCTATTTACTAGTAATTACAAATGGTTAATATTTCACGTGTGCTACGTCCTACCTATTTTCTAGTGATATTTTATTGTTGTTGAATGTCCATGAGACCAACCATACAGTTGGTTCCTGTTGTTGCTCATCATTTAACAACTGTAAACAGTCACCTCAAAAGACAAATAAATTCTTTAAGACTTAAAGACAAATATTTTAAGTTGGAGCCTAGAGAAAGCTGAAAGCTGAGACCCTGTCAGAGCTACAGTTCCAAATGTTTATGTAGGGTTTGTGGGTATTCTAACAGCACACCATACCATATCCGGCAACATAGTTGGACACACACAATTATAAAAGATTATGACAAGGGGTAAAATATGGACCTTTCAGAATGGCAGTGACTAGCAGCCAAATATATTCAATTCAATGTTTGTAGGAATATGTTGAAAATAGACGGCATTTAAAAATATATATATCAAAATCGGCTCCAGATGGAGGACAGGGGACTTGTGCTCTCAAACAGTGAATGAGAATCACTTTTACTTTATTGTTAAAATAAGCAAGTGCCCCACTGATTTAACAATGCCATTGCTCCTGAGATGGAGACACATCCTATCATATACTCCTAAAGAGTATTGCGTTTAATTTAAGGGCGATAATAGGCTTGAATGATGATATCCTTAATGAAATCAATGAACAAATGAAATGCAATATTTTACACACAGAATTGTATTTACACATTATTTAGTGATTATAGTTTGTAGTTTAGTGATTATAGAAGGGAGGCTTAGGGACGCTTTAGTTCAAAAATGCTAATAGCTTCTGATCGATAATGTCACTATGAAATCGCATTGAGATTTGTAATTGCTCACTGGAGTTTGTTGTATTTTAGTCATATCAGGTTTTTTGCATCTCTGTTTGAACCTGTGGCCAAAGGTATGCAAACACTTTACCAACTTACTGTGTGTTTTGCTATATCAGGTGAAATGTGCACAGTATTGGCCACAGAAGGAGGAGCGGGAAGCCATTTTTGAGGACACAAACTTCAAGCTGACTCTTGTGTCAGAGGATGTGAAGTCATACTACACAGTCCGGCAGCTAGAGCTGGAGAATCTTTCAGTAAGAAACATCAGAGCACTGTTTTTTTGCCATTTTTGTTTATTAACTACGCTAGTTGCCCTTTTCTATCCACATGCAAAAATGGCTGAATGTCTAATCTGTGCTTGTTTCTTTTTTGTTTGTTTTTTAAACAGACTCAGGAAACTCGGGAGATTTTGCATTTTCACTACACCACCTGGCCTGACTTTGGCGTGCCAGAGTCTCCTGCCTCTTTCCTCAACTTTCTGTTAAAGGTGCGCGAGTCAGGCTGTCTAAACCCAGATCAAGGACCTGTGGTGGTCCACTGCAGTGCCGGCATTGGGCGCTCTGGAACCTTTTGCCTTGTAGATACCTGCCTCCGGTTGGTGAGAGAAACTTTGATTTCACATAATGGTTTAAATAATTATTTTTGGTAAATAAATTGGAGCAAATATGCTTTTGGAAAGTAAATTTTCTTTTAAAAAAAAGTTAAAAGCAGGGCAGGTGATTTGGTTCAAAAACATTTTTTTGTCTCTTCAGGTCTCTATAGCATTCATTAGGTTAGGTGGTCCTCATTTCGTTAGATATTCTGCCCACCCTAAAGCGCATCCTGTTGATAACTCCATATCTACCCTGATGGCATCTAAGGAACAAAATGCTTTTTGTCTGTGCAGATGTCTTTGCGGAAAGATCCGTGCTCAGTCATGATCAAGGATGTTCTCCTGGAGATGAGGCGGTACCGCATGGGTCTGATCCAGACAGCAGACCAGCTTAGATTCTCCTACCTTGCTGTTCTAGAGGGTGCAAAGTGCATCATGGGAGACACCTCTATCCAGGTTAGAGCACACCTGCATGTGATATGTTCAGATTCATGACATGTTAAAAAGAATCTGTGGCGCAGCACGGTGACGTAATGGTTAGCACGGTCAGAGTCACGGTCAGAGCCTGTGTGGTTTTTTTTTCTGGATACTCTCTTTTCTTCCCACAGTCCAAAAACATGCACATTAGATCAATTGGTGATTCTAAATTTCCCATAGGAGTGAATATGTTGTTTGTCTATGTGTGGCCATGTGATTGACTGGTGACCCCGAAATAGGTAATAAGAAGGTTAGAAGATAAATGAATGAAAAAGAATCTGCTACCACCTATATTGCTATGTCATGTGCATGTGTTCTCAGGAGTCATGGAAAGCGTCGTCAAAGGAGGAAGACCCTCCCACAGAGTTCACTCCCCCTCCTAGGCCTCGTCCACCAAAGCCACCATACAATGGACCCCAGTCCACACCCCAGTTTTTTCCTGAGGAAGCAGTTTTACAAACGAACAACATCATGTACACACACAGGTAAGATTTATATATAATAGAGCTACATTTCATTCATCTCTGCTTTTTATTGTCGGTTAATGTTCTAATAGTCGGTGTACAGCAATCTTATTGTTGTCACTTTATGTCCTGCACTTGTCCTGCATTTACACTTATTTTGTTCTGTATGTAGCACAATGGACTGAGAAACGTTATTTCATTTCACTATATATACTGAACTGTTATATATGGTTGAAATGACAAACTTCTTTGACTTTGAAATGATGATATTTTGATTTCTGACTGGTAAAGAGTTATATTGTGTACATACATTTTTGCATGAGGACTTTGTAATTATTCACCTCTCTTTTCATTCTCTAGCGTTCCTCCAGAGCCGGAGGTTCGCAAACGAATTGGGGCAGCAGTGGCAACCTCACCGCCCGCAGAGTTTGACACACCAACAATGCCTGCAGACGGGTCTGCTGATGCCATTGCTCCAAAACCAAGCAATCCAGTCATCACAACGACAGAACCTCCACCAAAACCATCACGGTCACCACCAAAGAAGAGACCCCCGGGACATTGGAGTCCCTGGCTTGCTAATGTGTGTGTGTGCACCGTGCTCGTCCTGGGAGCATACATCTGTTACCGCACCTGCTTTCACTGATTCCTTCCCTCTCTCTCTCTTAACCCCCACCCCCCTCTCTACCCCTCTCTAATTGTCTATCTTTCTGCCCCTCTAGCTCTCTACTACTCTTTCTACTACCCCCCGTCTGTAGTTAATGTGAGGGTGGGTGAATGGGATCTGCTGGCCAGCCAGTTCTCTCCACCTCCTTTAAGAGAAATTAAGAATTTAGAAAGAGAGTGAGACATATACCTGCCATCAAGCCCTGCCTTTCTTTAAATAGAAATAAATTAATTAAAAAAGCCCTTTTTCCCTACACAGTTTCAGGAAAGATGAAGAGCAAAGACTTTCTTAGCCCAACTGCTGTTGTTCCCAATTACACGACAGAAACACACGACACACACAAGCAATCTGTCTGTCTGATAGCTCAGGGCCTTACATTTCAGGTGTCCACCAGATAAGACATTCAGGTTTTACTTACCAAAATAAACCCTTTTATTATTGCTGCAATAAGCGTGCGTGTGTGTGTGTGTGTGTGTGTGTGCGCGTGTGCGCGCGTGTGCGTGTGTGTCATTCACACAGGTTTTGTGAATACTTCTCTGTCAGAGTTTGGCGCAGTTTGCGCATAACATGACTGCCACACATTGACTCCAGTGAATATGGCAGACATCCAGGGTTTGGTTTTTTTTTCTTCCAGCTAATTTTTAATAATCCCCCTTGCAGAGCTCCAAACTTTGCATTTCTATATACACAAGTGGTGAGAGTAGGAAGTGGTCTCAAATCCACTCTGAAAGCTGTTCTGAAAACCTGCCACTCATGAAATAAGTTTCTGCTCTTCCTGCCCAGCTGCAACGGCTCACATTTGCACTTAGTCTGTTTTTCGTTTTTGTTTAACAAGCAAACAAAACAAGGAACATCATGATTGCGATATCTTGATCAAATCTACGACACCAGCGTGTCCATCCTACTCGTGCACATGGATTTGCTTTAGCTCTGACAGAAACTTGTGGAATGTCTTTTATTAATTTTTTTTTTGTCTGTTTGTTTTGCTTCCATTTTTACATGTTGTCCATTTTCCATCTGTCTTTTAAACATTCAATCAACCTACTTAAGGACATTGACCTTGTCTGTATGCTGTAGTCAAGTTTCCTAAAAGCTTTTCTGGCGTAGACTTGCTTAGATCTCTTAGCAGGAGGGGGGGGTTTGGGAGAATGTTTCAAACGTTACTTAAACATTATTTCAAGGTTATGACGTATAACCTTAGCAGGCCGCGTTTACGCACATCACCAGGTCTTTTATGAGAACGTGTCCTGGCTGGACCCTATTCTCAGCTTCCCCAATCATAGCATACCAGAGGTAGTGTGTAAATCTAACCACCAGGAGGCAGCATTGTCCTATCAGGCAAAAGGGTCCTTTCAAAGGATTTAATCATTTTATAATGTTTGCTTCTCCCCTAGCAAAAAAAATGATATACATTGGAATGTCTGAGTTTAGGAATAGCTGTTCTTGGGATACAGCTTGTAGTTTGTAACGGCAGCTGTGACGTCTGGTTCTTTCGCCAAACGTTCAACGTGGATAAACTATTATTTTTATACCTTTTGCTTGAGAAACTGATTTTTCAATTCAATTTCAATGTTTGTTCTTTTTGACAACTTTTGGATTTTATGGAAGCAATATAGCATTTTTTTGTGTGCCATTTGTATACCCCAGACAAAGTGAATGAATGAATAAAATTAATATGACTAAACATTGATTTCTGCGAGTAACATGCTTTGGTTGTTCCTGCAGTTTTGTGTTTTGTGCTGTGTTCTGGGACACAGATGGTGATGGTTCATTTAGATACTTTAAAAGAATCAGGAATTACAGTGAGCTTCAAGAGTAGTTTATTGTCATCGTTGTCGTGAAATATATTACAAAATAAAGCCCACTTTTTTTCATATTAATTCTTTTTTATAAACATTTGATTAGATGATGATCAATTTTCAGCCTATTTGGGTTTTTTTAGTTTGGAATGATCAGGTGTAATAAAGGTGTTGTTGAGTTACATTTTATATTTCATTTAAAGTGGAACATAATCACAAAACAGCCAGCAAACATTAGAAATCAGGAGTTTAATCAGTTTTGACTTTTCTAAACAATTCCATAAACATTTATAGGTGTTTTTAATACCTTCCTGCTGGGAGAAACAGCTAATCCACTGAAACCGCCATTGGTTTAGCAGTTTGAGTGTTAAAGTCTAGTTTATTCTAGTCACGGCTTAAAATTTCTGTTATTCCTGTCTTTTCTTCTTTCTTCATGGACATCATCCGTAATTTCCATATTCCCTTTTTTCCGGTGTCAGTTATGTTGTATGTATGTCATGTATGAATGTATGATGTATATATTTTTAGCAAATTGACAGAAACGTGTCTTGCCCTTTGTGTGGAATACATTTGTTGTTGCTTTAAACACACTTTTGAATCTGTTTTTTTTTCCAGTATGCTTTTATTTTGTTTTTATAAAAGGACAGCTGTTTTGTTGTAAGCCTGATCTGATTGGTATTGGTTAAGTTTTATGTTCAGACCGAAAGGCAATCAAAAGCTGTTTGAATAAAGATCATACAACTTAGTTACATGCTTTTGGTTTTGTTTTTAGCAAAGTGGTTATTCCAGTATCACATGAGAAAACCATGTACTGACTGTTTAAAACACTGTGCAAGAAGTCATGCATGTATTGGTGGTGTATTGGGTTAAAGAACAACCACCAGATTGTGCATTTACATGGTTCTTGTGTTTGTTCGGTTTTACATCTGAACAATTTGAATGTAGCACAAGTAGAATGAGCTGCCATGACAGTGAGGACCAGTGGTTTATTTCACAAGGCCGGATTCTCTGTGTAATGAAAACTTTCGTTTTTTTATAATCATTTTAATGGGGAAGTGGAAGTGTACTAGTGTACCAGGTTGGTTTAACTGTAGCTACTGTAGATTGGCATTCTGTGTTAGGGTAATTAGTTAGTCATGAATTATTTAATCACACAATACTTGATTAATGCCAAGCAATCTATGATTAACTTAATGGTCAACCTTTGTCTCTATTTGTCATTGGTGAGAGACGAATAGCTGCCACAAGGGGGAACATTCGGATAAAAAAGTTTTCATTACAATTATTAACATTTGGCTTTAGTTATGGACGTTACTGAAAAGAACTCCAGATAACATGATATACACACTTGCATCAGTGGACAGGAATGAGATCTGTTTTGCTTTGGAATTTAGAAAAAGTCAAACAAGTAACTTTATCAATGTAAAAATGTAATATTTTTTGGGAGACTGGTTTTACAACACATTTGTAACTATAAATAGAATATTGAAGATTAGGTCGGTTGTGTCTGTAATCAGATATTCTTAGAAAAGGAGGTTCTTCATTTACTTAAAGACCATTGTAATGAAAAAGAAAAAAACATGAACCTTGTTAAGAGGAGGAATATTTAAGCGATTATTATCTTTTGCCTTTATTGATAATGCAAAGGGTTGAAATGAGGGAAGACAGAGAGCGATGGGGCTAGAACCGAACCTGGGTTGCCAGAGTGCAACATCTTGCACAAACCACCACACTACAACACAGCGTGGACAGGGCCCAAACTCCTATGTAACTCATATATTATATTGATAAAAATGCTAAGATTTTATTTTAGGGGGTAATGATGGTATAAAGACTCAACGTTCCAGTTCAGATCAAAGATTTCCCAAGTGGTCACACTGAAAGCTCCTGTTGCTTAAATTCTTGAATTTATGGGGCTTAATTTTATTTTCAGAAGCATACATAAGAAGAAAAGGAGAAGATTTAGACACCTTAGTTCAGAGAAAAGAAACCTTAATGTTACAGAATTCAAAAACATTTAAGATGTTTAGTATTCTTCTTTGTAAGGCCAACCTTCAATACAGTATATATGAGGGTCAGGTGTCTACATACTTTTGAACATGTACTTCATTTTCTCATGAATCAACAAGTTAAATTCTTTTTTTTTGTATGTTATGCGGGCGGCGTGGTGGCGTAGTGGATAGCACAGTCGCCTCACAACAACCCTTGAGTGTATTTCCTTCGGGTGCTCCGGTTTCCTCCCACAGTCCTAAAACAGATTAGGTCGACTCTAAATTGTCCATAGGAGTGAATGTGTGTGTGAATGCTTGTTTGTCTATGTGTTACCCTGAGATGGACTGGCGACCCGTCCAGGGTGTACCCCCGCATCTCACCCTATGTGTGCTGGGATAGGCACAGCAGACCCCCATGACGCCGGATTCGGGAATAAGCGGGTAAGAAGATGAATGTATGTTATGTTATGTCATAATTCTATATGATTTTTATACATTGATATTATTATTAACTCTGACTAAAGATCAAAGATGACTCGAGATCAAATATGAGAGGATGACTCTAAAGAGTGTTTGGTTCTGTTCTTAAATAGTTTCTATGTGTAAACGTTATTGATACAGAAAGACTCCCAGAGCAAAACATCGAAATCCTTAGAGTTTCTTAAGCTAATCTATTTTTCCAAAGGGTGTAATACCAATATTTATGTATTATCTGTACTTATTAGTAGTTGAGATAATACATGATACTGATCCACATGCAATATTTTGGTTTAGTTGTATTTGAAGCAGTTATGAGGGGAGGAATTCCAGCTTGGCGAGCAATTCGTGCACCTCTGGCACTCCTCCACTCCATTTCCTGTAGCATTACTCAGCCTTTTTTTCTGGAAGTGTTCTCATTTTTTTCTGATAAAAATGACCAAGCTGAAAGCCCATAAGGTGAGTTTAAAATAGTTGTTATTATGCTTTTGCCCAAAAAGATCCCTAATAAAAGCTGAGCAAAGTGGGAAAAATGGAAGACTGGAAGCCTCTGTTATCACAGTTCAGTTTTTGTTTTGTTGCCCATGTCTCACTCCATGTCTAACTGGTTTGTCCAGTCTCGTTTTTTTAAAGCTTTGACTCATTGCTATTGTAGTAAAGATCACAGCCAATCTAAGGCAGTCTCTTTACATGGTTTTACCTGTACAGTTATTTCCGTTTGATACTTTGTCCACAATAAGAGAAAATGATGATAGCAAATTTGTATTTTCATTTATCGTCTTTAAGTCAATTAGTTGTTAAATAATTAATAATCCCATATGTATAATCCTAGATTAACGTCATTCAAAGAAATCACAGCAGTGGCGTAGTGGTTAGCACAGTCGCCTCAAAACAAGAAGATCCCGGGTTCGATTCCACGCTCGGGATCTTTCTGTGAGGAGTTTGCATGTTCTCCCTGCGGTTGTGTTTGTTTCTTCTGGGTACTCCGGTTTCCTCCCACAGTCCAAAAACATGTACATTATGTTGATTAGTGATTCTAAATTGCCCATAGGAATGAGTGCGATTGGTTGTTCGTCTCTGTGTTGCCCTTTGATGGACTGGCAATCTGTCTAGAGTGTACCCCTGCCTCTTGCCCTATGTGTGCTGGAATAGGCTCCAGCAGACCCCCCATGACCCTGAATTAAAGAATAAGCAAGTAAGACGATGAATAAATCAATTAAATAGAAAATCTAATTTAATAAATATAAAATTCCCCACATGAGTAGTTTAGTTACAGTACTGTAAGTATAGTCTACTATATGTTTCTATGTACATTAAAAGTAAAATACTGGACATAGTATTAACAGAATGTGAGTAATAAGCTCACTAAATCATACATGCCGTTGAGGAATGTCGGTTTGTGTATGTGCGCGTGTGTGTGTGTGTGTGTGTGTGTGTGTGTGTGTGTGTGTGTGTGTGTGTGTGTGTGTGTGTGTGTGTGT
>JAOTRA010090281.1:0-11990 GCA_026260255.1 Pseudolaguvia tuberculata
CTGTAAAGCTGCTTTGAGGCAATAACTGTTGTAAAAAGCGCTATACAAATAAAATTGAATTGAATTGAATTGAATATGTTCATCATTTAGACAGCAGTTATTTGCTCACAGAACTTGTTCTTTGTGTTATAGATCATTTTTCAGCTTTCAAAACCAATTAGTTGTTATATAATCCGGGGGAATAGAAAAATATTCCAGTGAGATATTGTAAATAATAATAACTACAATAATAACTACAATCTGTCTGGCATGTCCTTAATTTGCATTCTATTCAAAGTAAAAAGCAAAAAAATTAATTTAATGTAGCCTTTATCTTTTAAGTGGGTGGATTTTGTAATTAAAATGAAATCTTAGCACAGGTGGGTAGAAAAAAATAACTTAGGATTTCTTCCTACGATTTTTAGGATGAAAAACATATTTTTATGAGTGATTTCATCTTACCATATTCCATAGTAGTAATTATGAAAGTACAGTTTTAACAATTAATTTCCATCATGACGCCAATAATAAAATGGCGACTGCAGTCGTCTGAAGTAAAATAATAAGAGAAGAGAGTGAGAACGTATATAATTCAGACAGATTGTAATTTATCTCGATTAAAACTCGATTAAAACACGATTAAAATTTATGAACAAAAGTTAATTCTAAAAAAAGATAATAATATTTAAAAAAAAATTATTGGGGGACTTACAATAACCTACAATAATTTACGGTAGTGTTTATTGTTTGATAAAAACGTCTGTTTGAACGCTACTCTGCATCTATGGGCGCTGTAAAATTACCGTAAGTCACTGTAAAATCACGAATGACGACTTTCTTCCGTCTTTTTTTACTGGACGAAAGGTAGAAGTACACCCTGGATAGGTCGCCAGTCCACCACAGGGCTCCGCATATATTATTATATATTCTATAATTAAGCAAATTAAATTTACATTTGCAGCATATGGCAGACAACCTTTTATTTAACCTTAATTAAACTGAGCAATTATGAGTTATGGGCCATGCTCAGGGGCCCGAAGGTAGCAACTTTGTGGTGCTGAGAATCAAACCCTGCCCTGACAGAATTGGCAGTTCTACACCTTAACCACTAAGCCACCACTTCCTGTATTAATATATTTACTGTAAAATATTAATATATGTACTATATATGGTTTCTATAAATAGATCACCTTGCAGTGTCTCTCATCCAAGCCTTTGGTGTATTCATCAAACTCCTCATCCACTCGGAAGGAAAACACATAGTTCCTGAAGGTGCTAAGAGTTTTGATCACATACTTGTCGGTAACCTTCTCAATTACCTTATGCTGTTTGAGCTTTAGAGCTATCTTACGAGTGTACAATCCAATTCCTGCAAGAGAAAAACAAAGATACAGCAACTTTAGATAGGAATTACCAGAACAACAGAAAACACACGATTATTGAAACCTTACGGTGAAATGAATCCTTACCCAAAGCAATCATGTAGCCCTCCAAATTATTGCTATTCAATAGTTCCCATGTCCCACAAAGACTTTCAGGCATTTTCCTCGCTTGGTTATTTAGAAGAAGAATGACAGGATGAATGGATTGAGAGACAGAGTGTGAGAGTCCAGATTTAATAGACACTTAAGACAGTCACACAGTGAAAGCTGACAGGAGGGTGGAGCTTCTGCTGAAAACATGTGCTCATACCACATTTACACACACTTCCTAACCCAACCCGGTTGAACACATATATACACAAAGGATATATGCGTCAAAAGTCTCCACTTAATGCAACAAAAAAAAAAACCCAGGAAAACCTTACCATATTGTTCTCCCCGCACTTGCGTGGGTACTCCGGTTTCCTCCCACTAAAAACATGTACATTAGGTTGATTGGTGATTCTAAATTGTCCATAAGAGTGAATGTGTGTGTATGTGGTTGGTTGTCTATGTGTTGGCCTGCAATAGACTGGTGACCTGTCAAGGGTGTACCCCTGCCTCTCGCCCTATGTGCGCTGGGATAGGCACCAGCAGACCCCCGTGACCCCGAATTAGGGAATAAGCGGGTAAGAAGATGACTGGATGAATGAATTAATGATCTGGTAAATTTAGGGTTTCCATTCATTACTGAAGGTAAGGAATTAAAGGTAAGTAAACAAACTGTGTATTTTTTCCCGCACGGTGCGTCATTCTCAGTCAATAACATAATTCTTTAATGATTCATAAACTTCTCTGTCTGAGCTGGAGGAAATCGCATGATTGTATTCCAAGAAATTTGGCAACAGGAAATGCAAAAAAGAAAACTTAAGAATAAAAAACCTTTTGCAGATTGGTTTAAATCCCCGTTCATACATGGGAAGGTGTTTGATCCTAATCAATGGTATACATTTTGGTGGTACATTAAACATCTGACAAGATAATATGAAAGACGTCCATGATTCTGGTCTGGTTATCATTAAAAGGTGTGTCAGATCAGAAACACTGATTAACTGACACATGCTTTACCTCATTTCTATTGGCGTAAACATTATATTTAGTCTCCGAGCAAATTCTTTGACGTGGTCTTTAGGTGATATACCGACTGATTTGCTGACGTATGTGGGTGACTGAAATAGCTGTCAGTGTTTTCTTCTCTTTTCTTATCATTAATCCACAGGACGGTTAAAATATGATTAGTCTGAAGATATTTATAACAGCAATTCTGTGATTTCAATAGTATTTATTGGTTCAGATGGAGGAGGCTTAGTGGTTAGCATAGTCGCCTCACAACAAGAAGATCCTGGGTTCGAATCTTAAGTTGGTGATCTTTCTATGCAGAGTTTGCATGTTCTCCTTGCGCTTGCTTGGGTTTCCTCCGATGACTCCGGTTTCCTCCTACAGTCCAAAAACATGTACATTAGGCGAATTGGTGAGGGTCATTAAGGTTGAACAAGTCAAGGTAAATGGGAGGGTTGAGTTAGGAAGGGCATCCAGTGGAAAAGCTAGCCAACACCCCTAACGGGAATCAAAAACAAAAAAATAGATTGAAATTGTTGATAGGGAAAGGTTTTTTGGCCTTCAGAGCCAGGAATATAAATGAACCAACTTAACCAACCCCATAACCTTGGTCTGTGGTTTCCTTTTTCGGAAAATATTATGGGGTGTGTATTTTGTCTATTGTAATGTTAGGGTGAATTCAGGTGGACAGTTATAAATTGCTTTAATTAACTGGTATATACTAACGAGTCTTCTTCTTCTCCTTTCGGCTGCTCCCGTTAGGGGTCGCCACAGCGGATCATTCTTCTCCACACTACCCTACCGCTACATCTGCCTCTTTCACCCCAACTACCTGCATATCTTCCTTCACCACATCCATAAACATCCTCCATGGTCTTCCTCTTTTCCTCCTGCCCGCCACCTCCATCCTCAGCATTCTTCTACCGATATACTGCATGTCCCTCCTCTGCACATGTCCAAACCATCTCAACCTCATCCTCCCTCACCTTGTCTCCAAAACATCTTACATGCGCCGTCCCTCTAATGAACTCATTTCTAATCCTACGGATGAGGTAGGACCAGGCGATCACATTATACTAACGAGTATCACACGTTAAACTTCATTACTTTACAATAAGCATTTCTAGTCTTTTAAGTTCTAATTAGTTCTAATTATAAAACCACACCAAGCAAAGAAAGTCAAACCAGACAGACCAGAGAGATTTCTGCAAAGTTACACAACCGATTCTAATATAGGTTTTATACGCCATTATTTTGTGGATTAAATGTGTGTTGAGTTTTTAGGACATGAGATTTTAAACGCTGTTGATGGACTTAAAAGATTTCAAAAAAAGAAAAGTAAAAAAGTGACTTTTTTAAATAATTGTTTAAGGTGCAAAAAAAAAAAAAAAAAAGAAGTTATGGTACAAAAATATTGTAATGTTGCAGTTTAATTCATTCATTCATTCCTTTTCTAACTTGCTTATTTCCTCATTTTGGGGGTCTGCTAGAGTCTATCCCAGCACACATAGTGCAAAAAGCATGGGTAAATCCTGGGCCACACATATACGCGGTCCTCTTGCCAATTTAGAATCGCCAACAGACCATCAGATCCATATGTGGTACTGCTGCTATTATCTGGAAGCCCACAGTTGGTCTAGAATGTTTTTGCAGGTTGTAGCACAACATTACTCCTTCACTGGAACTAAGAGACTCCAACACTGTTCCAGCATGACAATGACCCTGACCACAAAACCACTGATCTCATTATCACATGCTGGGTTATAATTAGAGTGAAAAAACCACCAGTGTTCCACACAAAGTCCTGATCTTACCACCAACTGAACCCCTTTGGAATAAACTGGAATGACAACTGACCCACCCCAGACCTCCTTACCTAACATTAGTGTCTGATCTCACTAATACTGTTGGAGCTGAATGAAGAGATTCTCACATTCAAACACAACATTGGACTGGGAGGTCTTATGGGAATCAATCTCTGCAAACTCTGCACAGAAAGACCCCTTTCCCGGGAATGAAACCTTGGACCTGTGAGACCACTACGCCACCGTGCCGCCTACAGTGCTATTGTGCTTGTATGAAATAGAAGGAATGTATTTGTCAGATGAAAATTAAGTATAGCCACTTACACACACTCACAGCTATTCATGTCTTTCACAGTATCAGAGTATCAACAGTTATACTATCCTGAGGAGAACATAAACAGTCAGTGCTTTTACCAAAGAACTTGTCTGACATAACAGAATTCTTTATTCATAACCATTTTATTAAGAAAGGTAAACAATTCTTGCTAAAATATAACAATTTCCTCAACAATATATTTCATACATGCGTGCTATATCTATCTATCTGCCAGCCCATCCATTCATAAGTCCGTCCATCAAATCCATTTATTCGTTCGCCCACCCATTTATCCATGTCTATCTATTTATCACCATCCATCCATCCATCCATCCATCCATGAGAAAAGAAAGAACTAAAGAAAGAGAGAAACACGATTCAGATAATATTCTCTTAACTCAACATGAATCTTGATTACAGATTCATACACAAACACACACACACACACACACACACACACACACACACACACTCAGTTCAGACAGAGATGCTGCTGTATTTCTGAAGAGGAGCAAGGATGACGTCTGCATTGTTTTGTTCGCTCTCAACGGTGTACAAACGCTGGTCCTGGAGGTAACTGACCACCGGCTCAGGCAGAAGGTAGCGCACACTCTGGCCCCTACGCAAAGCTCGTCTCACATGGGTGGCTGAGATCTCGTTAGTCACCCATTCCTTCACAAGTTGAATGTTTTTACGATGTTTATGCAGCACGTCTGACTCGTACACACACTTCTCGGCATCCCACCCGCTTCTGGTGATGCACACAAGTCCGAAGCGGCCGACAATTTCAGCAATATCCTCTTTCTTCCACAGATTGGGAACGCTGAAGGATTGCAGCACATCTGCTCCGCACAGCAGCTTGAGCTGAGGAGTTTCTGCAAGAAGACAGGCAGAAACACAACCTGATTTCACATGATCAATGGTCTTATAAAGAACACTTTCTTGGTTAAGGTGTTGGTCTAAAACCTGAAAGCTGCCCTCATCCAGTGTGACTTACATTTATCTCTTTTAGACTGAGCAATCTTGTGATTCCAATGTGTAAAATGAGTGTGACCCAGGGGAAGCACTGTGGCTTAGCGGTTAGCAATGTTGCCTCAAAAGTTTGATTTCTGGCCAGGAGGTGCCTATCTGTGTAGAATTTGTATTTCCTCCCTACACTTGTATGCGTTTATTCTGCGTACTCTGGTTTCCTCCCATAGTGTAGAAACATGTACGCTATGCTGGTTGGTGATTTGAAATCGCCAACTTCGAAATTATTTGTTATATCTTTGTTATATTGCAGCCATTTTCCTCATTAATGTACACACAAGATATATCACACAGAAAAATAACGAAGGATTGCCTTCACAACAACTCTGTGACTTGTTCTTAAATGGCCCAGCAAGAGCTCTGAATTAAACCTAATTGAGCATCTCTGGAGAGATCTAAAAATGGCCGTTTTTACCATCCAACATGAGAGAATGGGAGAGGATCTGCAAAAAGGAAAGGCTGTGTGTGGATTAATGAGGAAAAAAGTGAGCTTAAATATAAGAGGCTCTGAATGCTTTCCATACCTACTGAATCTTGTAAATGTGCGGAGGAACATTTTGTAGTCAATTTTTTTGGTAGTCTAGTTTGCAACTTTGTTTTAATGCCTTTAAGAGGCACCAATGGACTAAATCATGACCACCATTAATTTGTGCATATCTCATGTTAAAGCACAGTGTATCTATTCTATGTAGAAAAAAAATGCATTGTTGCTTGTTGTTGTTACCTGATCTATTGTCATCTGATGAATTTTCATCTAGTCGTCTCCTCTTTGTAAACTTTACCGAGTCCACCTCATTATTGTTGTCTTCTGCTGATGACAACTTCGCATGATGGTATCTTTCCAAAGATCAAGACAAAAAAGTCAATTTAAATATATAAACTAAACACACAAAATATCTGCATGTGACAAACATCAAAACTGTTAAATCAGACTGGAAGATAATCATTCGCATACATTTTAAATTAATTAATAAATCAGAAAATTGTTTTCTTCCACATTATTTTTATTCTATGTGAAATAATGTGTATTTTTTCTTTTCTATACTCTGATCTCACTAAATAGTTTAATGGGGATGATAATGATAACTTTCTATAGCCTGTTTGGTTTTGCTGGTCCGGACCAAAAATAGATATATATTTTGAAAAAAGATGAAAAACTGAAGACAAGCTCATGAATTGTTCATAACAGCACCAGGATTTCTTTGCTAGATTTCTTCAGCGGAAATTGAACAATTCCATGTCTGCTGCTAGAAGACAACATTTCCGATGACTTTCTAAACTAATGGGAAACACAGGTCATTTGATGACTCGCACTAGATTGTTATACTTAAGAATTCGATCACTTGAAATAAAAAGAAATTGCCATCACTATTGCATTTTTGTGGAACTTTGTGACATCACATCCTGTTTGGAAGCAGCCCGAGAGCCATCCATTTCCAGGCATGACATACCTTTTTATTGCGCAAAAGGGTACGGGGTGGCAGCGGTTTACAAAAACCAAATATGTTAATTGTGAACACGTCACGTCTTAAGCTTTAGCACTGAGTTACATAACACTCTAGTATAACACTAGAGCGTTATGTAACTCAAACCCGACAGACCATCAACTGACATTGTTAGGGGAATTAAGGTGTTTTACTGCTAATTGCAAGATCTGGGTTCAATTTCCAGCATCACCAGGCTCTTAACTTCTAACTTCTCTCTGGGGGAAATTATCTGATAAATATTTTAAATGTGTATCTTTTAGTACATTTCCAAAAGGTGTGTGTTTGTGTGTGTGTGTATACATATTCTGCTATACAGATTAATTACGAATATGAAATATAATGAATAAAATGTATTGGCACCTGATAACTTTAACTGTTTCCACCCACTCAGTCTGCTGGCTCTCCCAATCATCCACACTGATCCAACTAGAGCTCTCGGTTGCCAATCTGGCCATCTCGAGCCGATGACGTGCCTCAATCAGACCTTTCTTCTTATAGCTATCGCCAACAGGGGAGATGATTCCTTTTACTACTCTGTACTTTCCTGAAGAATGGAAGCAAGGACAAATAAAATAGAAGAAAAACAAGCCAAAAATAAGCTGAGGGTCAACACTGACACATTATATTCTATTCCATAAGTTGTTGATGTAGCAGTGATATACCGGTGTCTTCAAGGTGATCTCTGGCCAGCTCAAACATGCGTAAGTGCATATTGGTGATGGGGTTAAAAGAGCCACATGCCAGCAACACCACTCTGATTCTCTCCTGGAGAGCCATTGTGAATGTCAAATTCAGGATTCAGTACCTGAGAAATGGAAGAATGTTTTAATCAATATTCTAACTAAAGATTAACCAAGCTGCTTTGTCAAAGAGTCGACTGTTAAAAGATTGCCCTGGACAACATTTTACCTCAAAGCAGTTCAGTAACCTTTTCATGAAAGCAGATATCAATGTATCAATATTAATGACTGGTTAAATTAATTAACAATTAAAAACAAACTCAAATAAATATGTTTATTTCTGGTAACCATTCAGCATTACATACTATTTACTTACTAAAACAGTACACAGTTGTTTATACTTTCCAGTGTAATGAATCGACTAACTAATAAACAATCATGACTATATATATAAAATAATCATATCAAATTGGTCAAAAAGGACAACTGGTCGCTTACCATGGGTCATAAACCTAGCCGAGATTTAAACCAAATCAACAACACATTTCATTTATAGCTAGCCTTCTAGTCCCACCAAGGGTTGCCAGAACAAACGAGTAAATTCACACCCTGGGTTAGAGATCGGGTGGGTAAGTTTCCATCCATTGTTGCCAGATTGGGTGGGTGAGTTCCCATTCAGAGTTGCCAGATGGACAGATCAGACAGGTTCTGCTCTATAGGATACTTTTCATCAAGGTTAATAATAATAATAATAATAATAATAAACTGAAAGGCATATTTCAAAAGGCGTAAATATTTATTACATTTCTAAATCAAACAATTAATTAAAATGTACAATAAATGATTATTGGTGTCTTAAATGGTGTCTTACACCAAAATAAAAAAATATGTGAAGTTTTAGCCAGAGCTACTACAATATCAGAGCACTTAAATTTACAATTGAATTAATGTTTAACTGTATTCAGGTTGGATTATTTTTTTTAATATAAGCTTTCACCCAGTATATGCTTTAGCTCATCAATAACAATATCCGTTTTGACAGCTTGCGTGTCGTGAACAACTTACGTCGTCATCAACTGACGTCACAATAAGTTTAATCACGTCATACAGGTATCTTTTACGATACCAGATAAGATACAAATTTAATACATATATACTTCAAGAAAATAATTCACTTCAAAATGTTGGACGCTAATTTTGAAAAATATAATAAAAATCAATTCAGCCTAAGAATAAAGCAGAAACGTTAGCTCTATTTCAAAACAGCTGGAAAAGAAAACTGAAACTACTCGAGAAATCAGCTTACCGTTATTATGTTATGGTTTCATAAGCATGAAATTGTTAATAAATAAATGAAGTCGGATATAAAATATTAACGACTGTAGATTAACCTTGAAAAAAAAATTTGTTTTGGCTTCTGACAACCAGCGAACTGACTGTTATGGTGGTCCGTCATTTACCTCAGTTACAGCCTGCAGCTACTGACTTCCGGATTTACTTTGATTGGTCGAATATAAACCCGACTATTTAGGTAGACATTTATTTACCTGATTGTAAATGTAATTTTAAGAATAAATATTTAGAGCCATAAAATCCTGCTAATAAAATTACGTATATTTAGATATAATATTTAATTTATTTTGTTTAAAAAATTACATTTAAAACTGAATACATTTCATGTTTGAATTAACATTTCATTTGTCGTCATTTAATGCGTTTTAAAATAAAAAATATATATTTAGAAAGGAATAATACCGAGATTTGACGTTTTTAATATTTCTTTTAAATCAGGCAAGCCCGATACATACTATAGGTCCTTTGTGTCCAGTCTTTGCCTAAGAATACCCTGACAGTGCCACCCATTGGACTTTTTATGTTGTGTTGCAGCTGGTTTTAGACATTAAACACTTATAGTTTTACGATATTTAAATATTGACTGATAGAATCTGCTGTACATGTTTCCGTGGAGTGAGTTTTTTTCTTGGGTTGCCCTGATACCGATTGGCTGTTTGAGAATCTCAGGCTGATTTCAGACACACACACACACACACACACAATGGCTTCTCGGGGGAAATCAGAAACTGGGAAACTAAAGCAGAACATGGAGGAGCAGCTGGACCGATTAATGCAGCAGCTACAAGATCTAGAGGAGTGCAGGTACACACACACACACACACACACACACACACACACACACACACACACACACCGCATTCACTAACTTTTCTTGTTTGGCTCCATTAAGTGTTAATGCAGTGAGAGTCCATTAAAATCACTTAAAGCAGATTTTTACTTTCAAACAAGTAAAATAATATCTTAAGAAATATGGCTTCGGAATTACGAGGGGAAAAGATGTATGTTGACGTCACAAGCTGTTCTAGACTATAGGTTGTATTGTGATTTAGTAATACTTTCTATGAGGAGATTTGTATCAGATAAAGTGATATCAATCCATATGTCTGTCCATCTATCCGTCTTTCTGTCCGTCTTCTTGTCCGTCTATCTGTATCTGTTTATATATTATTCATCTATCTATCTATCTATCTATCTATCTATCTATCTATCTATCTATCTATCTATCTATCCACCTGTCCATCTAATCGCCTATCTGTCCGTCTGTCCATCTATTTGTCCATCTACCTATGATATAAAAAATTGTATATAAATATATACTCTATACACTATATTGGTATATAGTTTTTGGTCACCTGACCATCAGATCCATATGTGGTTCCTCTCTAAACTTGCTACAAATCTGGAGAGAGACTCCAACACTGTTATAGCATCTGAGCATAAAACCCCTGACCGCCATTATCACATGCTGGGTTATGATTGGATCTCACTGGAAAAATATGAACGTCCTACACAAAGCCATGGTCTTATATAAACTGGAACACCAGCTACACTCCAGACCCCCTTATCTGATTTTAGCGTGTGATCTCACTAATACTGTTGGAGCTGAATGAACCCAAAGCTACAAATTGTAGTGGAAAATGTTAATAGAATAGTGAAGCTCAATCTAACAGCAAATTGAAGAGTAAATCTGGAATAATATGTTTTAAAGAATATGAAACTGACGGTCAGGTGACTACAAACGTTTGCCTATATAGTGTATAATAACTTAGACATATCATACACGACGAGCTGGATCATACATAAGATAGTTAGGGTTTCTCCAATTCTTTAAAGAACATAATGTAGTGTGAGAAATACACAGCTTGATGGAACCTACTGGTCCTCCATAGTCAGATCTTACAGCAGATGATGGGAAATGGGGGCTTAGTGGTTGTACTGTAAGTAAGGTGTTAAACTGATATCAGAAAGGGTTCAATTCCTACCTCAACCAAGCAACCACTGTGGCCCCTTGAGCAATATAAATAAAATATAAATCATAAATGTCTTGGATAGGCTCCAGCAGACCCCCGTGACCCTGAATTAGGAAATAAGCAGGTAAGAAGATAAATGAATTGAACGCTGATCACATGATTAACATACATATTAAATATGAAAGTATTGATGGTGGGCTTTAAAATAAAAACAATTCTTTTAAAGAAATTCTCCTTTATTTCTTTTTTTTAATAATTACTTTGGTCTCTATTATTTCTATTTTATTGATTCCAGAGAAGAGCTTGATGATGAGGAATATGAGGAGACCAAAAAAGAGACACTGGAGCAGCTAAATGAGTTTAACGAGTCTCTTACAAAGCTCATATCTGGAAACATGACCCTCGTGGATGAATTAGGAGGAATGCAGCTTGTAAGACTTTCAGTACAATCGTGTACATCAATTTTATTCTAATGCAAAACTCTGAATATTCTTTTTCCTCTTCCTTTTTCTCCCATCTTTTTCCTTCTCCTTCTTTTTCCTTCTTCTTTTTCCTTCTTCTTCTTCTTCTGTCTTTTTCTTTTGCTTTTTTTAAATCTCATTTTTGTTTTCCTTTTTTGTTTGTCTTCTCTTTCCCCGTTCTTCCCTTCTCTTCTTTTTTATCTTTCTTCTTTATTGCCTTCTCCATTTTTCTTCACCCTTTTCTTCTTCATATTTTTCTTTACTTTTCCCTATTCCTTTTCTATTTTTTTCTTTTTCTTCAACCATTTGCCTTTTTCTTCTTGTCTGTTAGTTCTTGAGAATAATATAATATATTTTACACACACACACACACACACACACACACACACACACACACACACACACACACACACACACACACACACAC
>JAOTRA010090313.1:0-11988 GCA_026260255.1 Pseudolaguvia tuberculata
AGAGGAGGTTTATGGATGTGGTGAAGAAAGATATGCAGGTAGTTGGGGTGAAAGAGGCAGATGTAGCGGACAGGGTATTGTGGAAAAGAATGAAAGGAGAAGAAGTAGTAGTGCTGGGAATGTAAATGGAGTTTAGGGTCCATCTACCTCCATTAATAATCTTGGCAGTGTACGAACATCTCTGCAGTTATCATTTCTCATGTTAATGTTTAGTCTGTGTTTGTATTACAAACTTCAGATTTCAAGGTGGAATTATTTTGTCTTTGTAGAGTTGTCTACCAAAGAATTGTATAAAATCCTCTGAGGCAAATTTAAAAAACTGACCTTGAATTGCTGGAGCACCAGCTTAAGGTGAGAAACAGTATGTGAACATTTAATCTTTTAATTGTTGAAAAGAATATAAAGCACTAAATTCACTTTTTACTACAGGAAATAAAGAAAGAACAAACATCCACTTGGCCATCTTCATCCATACGTGGCAGGGCCCTCTCACCGCCCATTGTGGCGATGTTGTGAAGAACAACACATGCAGCTGTAATGTCACATGCCCTCTCTGGCCTTACCCTGTGCCCACGTAAGCACTGAAATCTTGCCTTCAAGATGCCAATAGTCATCTCCACTCTGACCTGTGTTCTGCCGTGGGCCAGGTTGAATTGGGCCTGCAGTCCACGTTCCGGTTCAAGGTAGTGTGTCATCAGATATGGCAGATAAGGATACCCTCTGTCCTTCCGAAAGAAGGACATTGAGTTGTCCTATAATGACATCAGAGACACAGTGGTACTGAAAGGGAATATCTATATTGAAAGAGCCCCATTATTAGACAATTGGAATGATGTCTTCATCAGAGGAAGCAACCGCGGGAGAGAAAATGGGTGAAGGCAGGGAGACGACTGCGGAAGATGAAGCACCGTCATCCGAAAATAGGGGTGGTGATAGTATGGGAAGAGTAGACACACTGTAAAATTGTGGGAATTGTCTGAGAAGATGTTTGACTACAGGAGGCCCAGTGTTCTCGGTGGAATCAGGAGAAGGCATGTAGTCGGTTTGTGTTCTGACATCACAGGTTGAGGGGAGATCAATTTGCACAGGATCAATTTGCACGGGACATCACAGGTGGAAAGACAAGGCGCACTGCTGAAGTATTTTCTTCCAAAGTACGCAAATTAATGAGTTGTTCTAGAAAAATACCAATCTCCCCATTTACCCAGCCAGTTGAGAACGCCACACTAGCATGATGAACTCCTTACGTTTAGCAGTTAAACAGGCTAAAAAAAAGAGAGGGAGAGAAATGCATAAAATAAGGGCGTACCATTTCGTCATGGTGTTCTATAAAAATACTGACTTACAAATTAGTTATTAATTACTAACTGTGTGAACTTGAGTGCTGAATAAAAATAATCATTAAAAGAATATAATATATATGATTCTAGTGTGAACTGATAAAAATCATTAAAGAGTTGAACTGAATAGGTGATTTCACAATAAATATAATTTGGAAGTAGTTCAAATAACAACAGCAAAAAACACATAAAATTTATATAGTATAAGAGTAAATAGAATTAAAACTTACGCAAGAAAACCAAGTGTAAAACATTTCAAAGAAAGGGGATTTAATATATGTATATCGTCATTTAAAAAAAAAAATCATATCATGCCTGGTTTTAATGGAAAATTACAAGACTGCCATCAAACAGTGGGGCCTGCGTCACAAGGGTAGCCTAGGTCAAAATTAGGAAAGAGCCAGAAATAATGGTTATTGCATCCCTTAAGGAGGAGCCTGATTGGGTACATTTGAAAATAATGGGAATTTGGCAAAACTAGATTGGATAATTTAAAAATAATGGAAGTTCATTGGTCTAGAAGAGGGTGGGACTAACGCTTCAAGAGTATAAATGGGGACAGATTTCTGAAGGGTTTTGCACAATCTTTTGGAAACTGGCATCGTTTGGAAAGTTTGTTCTTTTAACTTGTGCCATTTATTGTTGGAAAGATTGCCTTCTTTAAATCCTATGAATGCTTTCTGACTGCAAAAAATTGGAGTTTTTGCTCTTCTCACCTTGGACTCAACGATTTTCATTATTTTAAGAAGTTTTTGACAATTTAATTTGGACATAGCGGAAATTGGTCTATCTTCAGTCACCCCTACTGATGGGTCTGCTCAGAGGTGAGCTCTGAGTTCTTATATTATCATATTGGATTATAAAATGGTTTGAAACAGAAGGACAGCAAAGATGAGAAAGAAAAATAGCTGAAAAAGAAAAGGAAGTGCAAAAATCTGCGCCATCATTGGGGAAACAGAATAAGGAGCAGAATAAACCACCACCATATAATGAAGGGCATGAAGTAAGACCAGTTGAAATGAGAAATGAAAAAATGAAGAAACAGGAGAAGAAATAAGCATGGAGATTCTGTAAGGAAATATTGTGGAAAAAGTGACACAAAGAAAAGCAGAAAGAACTGAAACATGCCCAGCAATGCCCCAAACATGCTCAGAGCTGATAAACCAAGTAACCAATCCAACTAACCAATCCAACTTCAGATCATCGTGATGAAGAGTGGTGGAGAAAAGGTGACCAAATACAACAGACTATAAAGTCAGACTATGAGTCAAAGAACCCCTAATGAACAAACTGCAATAAGAAATACAGCAGAGCAACCAGTCTGGAGAGAGATATCACTCAATGAAGTACAACAAAGATTCAATAAAAGCCCAGGTACATGAACAAAGAATAAGAGAACTCAGAAAAGAAAGTGATGAAGAGGAAAGAGAACGTACAGCAGAGAATGCTGGAAGATGTATGGAGATAAATGGAAGAGTAAACATGATACCTGAAGATGGACAAGATGAAAGAAATTAAATGAAAAACATGGTAAAAGAACAAAAGTCACTGGTGAACAGAGGTCAACAGATGCTAGTTGAAATGGACAACAGGGTGCATAATGCTTCAAAGAAAATACAGGAGTCAGAAGAATCCCAATGGCAAACGCTCAGAAAAGCCACAGAGATGAGTCACAATCAACAGCAAATGATTGGACATTTAAGAAATTTAAGAAAGAATCTGAATAGAGAAAGCTGTAATAAACACATCAGCATCAATACTTGTTGAAGTAACAGAACTTCATGAAGAAGAAAGAGAAAAAGAGGTCGATGAAGAGCTTGGAGAAAGAGTCATTAGACGTGGTTAAGGAAGTTAGGTTCCACCTGAAAGACACATGCAAAATCATTATCAAAAGAAAAGATACAAAGAAGATGAGGAGAGAGAAAGAGAATGACTTAATCATACAGTATCCTCAAATAATAAAAGGAGAAAAACATCACTATGTTCCATGGACATTTATGGATGTAACAGGTCTGATAAGCCGACTGCCTAATGTCTGTGGCGGAGCCCAAAAATGGATAACACGATTTGAAGAACACACTGCTGGTCATCATCTGGCTGTAGGAAATGTGAAAGCAATACTATCCCAAGTACTGGGTAAAGCTAGAATGGTAGATATTTGATCAAGCTGGACATTTGATCAAGGCTTGGGGCCCTATAGAAATGACATCTGGAATGCACTGAGAGATGCTTACCCAACAAATCCAGGACAAGTGGAAAAACTTAAACTGGAAGACAATGAAGGCATAGCTCAGTTTATCCTAAAGCTAGAGTGCATGGGGAGAAGAAATGGTCTTCTGCTGGAATGAAGTGAAGCTTTATTCAGGTTGACGCTGAAAAGAGCACTGCCTACTGAAGTTCAAGATCAACTGGAAACGGTGGTAGGGCTAAGCTCAATGCCCTGGTCTACATTTGAAGCCAATTTAATACATTATGCAGAATTGCATCGAAAGAAAGAGAAAGAATCAAGAAAAGCAGCAGAAAACGTATTATTGCAAACGTAATATAGCTCTCTTGGTGGCTTAATCTCAAACACAAACAGCAGCACAGCCACCATCTCAAGTCATGAACCAAGTAACATCTCAACCACCAGTCACGTACCAAATATCAAGTCCCAGTGGCTCCCGGAGGGTATCAACGGGACCATATCCTCAATCCCCACAAAGGTGGTGGGGTCAAAACAGAGTTCGTGGAGGAAGAGGTGCATTCATGAGAAGACCCCCACCTAGAAACAACATGATGCATGGAGAAAGATGCTGGAACTGTAATGACTCACGACACTTGATGAGAAACTGCCCTTACATGCAAAATGATATGCAAGGAAGAACAAACATAGGTCCTCAAGATATGGAAACCCAAGCACAAAATAAGAAAGGATCAGGAAACTGGACTGGCCAATGGATGGGTCTCCAACAACGAGGACAAATGCCAGTACCGCCTGGGGGAAGCCCAATGGGGCCAAACCCAACACACTTGTGAAGATGCCCAGAGAAGCCAGTGGGAGACCTTATGCAGTATACCACTTCACTGCACTACAAGAACCAACAATCTTGGAGGAAATTGGGAATGAATTGCCAGCACCGTTCCTGATTGATACAGGCGCAATATTCACTAGTATAGGTAAAGAAGGCCTCTAAGTTTTACCAAAGACAATACCCATTATCACAACAGGCGTTGGCGGGCATTAGGCCTACAATAGAAGGGTTAGTAGAGGCAAGAGTTTTGATTCCTTTGCAACACTAAAACACTCAGACAAATGGCGCTTGGTACATGATCTAAGACCAATAAATCAAGTAGTCGTTTCAGTGGTACCAGATCCACATACACTATTGTCTAACATTCCAGATGGAACAAAATGGTACACTGTGATAGACTTATGCTCAGCATTTTTCAGCATCCCAGTGCACTCTGAGTCACATTTTCTGTTTGCACACACAGTACACCTACACCAGATTACCACAAGGCTACTGTGAAAGCCCATCACTTTTCAATCAAGTTTTAGCTTGAGATTTGGCTAATCTGCATATTTCAAGTTGTCTTCTGCAGTATGTAGATGATCTTCTAATATGTAGTCAGACTAAAGAACAGTGCTTACAAGATTCTTTTGAATTTATAAAAAGTGCACTAGCTTCAGCTCCAGCACTGGCTAGTCCAGATTACAGCAAACCGTTTCAATTATACGTATCAGAAAGAAAAGGATCTGCATCAGCAATTTTGATGCAACAAAAACAAGGAATGGGGAAACAAACCATTGCCTATTTCAGTACAGCATTGGATAACGTAGAGAAGGGCATGCCACCATGTTACCGTGCTATAGCAGCCGCAGCATTTGCGTATGAAAAAGCATCAACTATTACCATGGGTCATCCGGTGACCCTATATACATCACATGCATCGCATGCTCTATTGACGAGTCAAAATATTGTAATAACTAATGCCAGGCAAACAGGCTATGATGTAATTCTATCAGCACCAGAATTAACAGTTGAAAGGTGTAGTACAATTATTCCTGCTGATAGAATGATGTTACCAGATGATGGAACTCTGTAGTGTAATGGAGAGTTAGAAAAATACTCAAAAGCCAGAGCAGATCTAAGACCAGAGCCATTGGAGAATGATAAGCATATTTTCTTTGTAGATTTCTTTGTTCGTGCTATCACACAAGCGAGGGGAATAAAGCTGGGTAGGCAATTATGGAAAACCTTTAAGAGACAGACTTGTTCACTGTTGCAGAAAGTGCAGCAGTACCACAATCATGCTCCGCACAATTGGCAGAAATTAAGGCTCTAACTGTACAGGACAAAATGTACAATTTATATTGATCATGCATTTGGAGCAATTTGGACACAAAGTGGGTTTTTTTAAAGGCAGATGGATCAACAGTAACTCAAGGACCAGCAATAGCAGAACTATTGACGCCCATGACGCTACCTAAATTTTTAGCGATTGTTAAGTGCATGGCACACAAAAAAGATGATTCGCTTGTTACTAGGGATAAAACTGCTGCAGATGAGATGGCTCAAAAGGCAGCTGTAGGGAGCAGTCATGTAATGGCATTAATGCAAGAAGAACAAACCCTAGTACAATTGAATGTAACAATAGATGATATTAGACAATATCAAGAGACAGCAAGTCCAGGGGAACAATTATGGAAGAAGCGAGGTGCAGTACTAGATCCTAATACTAAAGTATGGAGAAGTTGTGATGAAATCTTCTTCCAATGCTGATAAAATATACACATGCAGTAGATCACTGAAAACAAGGGAGGTTGCAACCAAAATTAGGAAAGAGTGGTGGTAACCATATTTAGCAATGATTGATAAATTCCATTGGATTTGCGAAATTTGTGCAATACGGAACTTGAGAAAACATTTCACAGCTCCAATAGGCCATGATGGATTTTGTTGATATGGCAAAAATAAAAGAGGGAAAAAGATACATTTTGGTAATAGTGGATCGATTCAGTAGATGGGTGGAAGCAACAACAGTGGCCTATGCAGGGAAGTGATTCCTAGATTTGGAATTTCGGATAAATTGAGTTCAGATAATGGAGCACATTTTGTAAATTAAGTAATTAAAGCAATTGCAGAATCACTATGCATGAAAAGACGCATGGGGTGTGTCTATCATCCCCAATCACAGGGAATGGTAGAAAGGCCAAATGGGGTTTAAAAATTAGACCTGATAAAGACACTGATTCAGATAGTGACAACGATTTAGACAGGCCAGGCCCCTCAAGCAGAGGAGGTCCGACACACCACACACAAGCAAAGACAAAGCAAAAAGAGGCCAAACTGAACAAACAAGAAGAAGAAAACATTCATTCTACCACCAAACAAACAGAAGATCTGGCAAAAGAAGACACAACCAGTTACTGACCAGACGATAGCGAGTGATCCGTCAGATGAACGAATTGCAGGGCCAAGTGGAATAACAATAAGACAAAGTGATAAGCCCTGTGAAACAAGTGAACTTGAGAAATTAGAAAGCCAACCATACATAACAGATCCAACGCAAGTAACTGTAGATTTACCTAAAGAGATTTTACATTACAATCCCGGTCCAGAATTTACTTTAACTCCATTGACAATACAGGCAAAAGAACTTTTCCCGGAATTAAAAGCTTTAGTAGAGTAGGTACCTTAAGAATGGCCCCAAACAATAGAAAATGCCCCGCAGAAAAATATTGGCCAAAAGTATTAGGAGCAGCACTCATATATTCATTAATTCATGGTACTAACCATGCCCTAGTTCAGTACGGCACATCTGATAAAACAGGGATATCGAATAAGACAATAAATGCTAGCGACAAATTAATTGAAAACAACACATACATTACAAGAATCGACTAGAACAAATCATCACGTGTGCATTAAGTCAATTGACAAAAGCATATAAAGACAAGAAGATTCCTGATAATTATTCAACCCTAGTTGCATACACTGTCGAATACAAGGGACAACCTATGCCCATGCCACCATCAGTTGCAAAAACAGGGTGGTATCATATTGATGCATGGATTGATAGAGCAACATGGACTTCAGATAGGCCGGAGACTGATTATCTAAAGAAATTCAGGCACCAGAATTAAGCAAACAAAAATATAACAAAATTAAGACTAAATATGTAATAGTGACAGGCCATCCAATGAATGACACTTGTAAGACCATCCTTCCCCTTTGGAATTTTGGGGTGGAAAACAACATACAATGTATAACATTCAAAATACAATGTATAACAAAAGATTTAATGTAACAGTGTACCCATCACAATGGCAAGAAGGGATGATGGTGCGTTATTTAAGATGTGCGCCATCTTTACAAGGTGCGGATTATTGTTTGGACTATACGTTTGCAGCTACGTGGATAATCGTTTGTCCGATCTTTGAATCTGTTCCCTTGTTCTATGTTCTGTCCAGGTCCAAGAATGTTTCCATGTTCGAGTCTCCGATGAGAAGTAGTTTTCATTAGAGCAGCGTTGTTGTGCGGTTTCGTTTTGGTTTTGTTTTATTATAAATCTGTTTTATTAAAAACCCGCCCCCCAAGTAAAAGTTGTGTTTTGGTTGTCTGGCTGCGCCGAACGCGCATGTCACGCCGCAAGCTCCACCCACAACGGCATCAGCCGGGGTTCCTTTGATGGATCAACGGAGTACTGCGACAGATTTACTAGACAGTGTAAAGCACACTTCGACACTTTTCCGCAGGAATTTTCATTTCAAGGAGAAGTGTGCTTTTGTTGTTTTGCTACTCACTGGGAAAGCCCTTACTTGGGGCGCTACCATGTGGGAACTATTCCCGCGAGTCAGCGAGGACGTTAATTAGGACGTTAATTTCCCATTTTCTTTAATGGCCAAAGTTTTTGGCAATCCCCAGGTGCTAGAGCCTACACGGCCGATGGACCATGCCCATTCAGTTTAGCCCCAGAAAGGACAAGTTAAGGAAAAAAACTCATCCTAGCCCCGAGGAGGTCGCGGTGCTCCCATCAAGCTTCGAGGAGGCCTGGAGGCCTCATTCTGATCCGGTGGCGGTCCAGGAGCCACCCTCTGCTCCGTTGGCGGTCCAGGAGCCACCCTCTGCTCCGTTGGCGGTTCAGGAGCTACCCTCTGCTCCGGTGGCGGTCCAGGAGCCACTCTCTGATTCCAAGGAGACCTGGAGGGCTCGTTTGGTTCCGGTGGCGATCCAGGAACCACCCTCTGCTCCGGTGGCGGTCCAGGAGCCACTCTCCGATCCCAACGAGGTCTGGAGTCCTCGCTCTGCTCCGGTGGCAGTCCAGGAGCCACCCTCTGCTCTGGTGGCGGTCCAGAAGCCACCCTCTGCTCCGATGGAAGGCAAGACGCCTTGTTCTGTTCCCGTGGAGGCCTCGTTATGTTCCCATGGAGGCCTGGAGGCCTCGTTCTGTTCCCGTGGAGGTCTCGTTCTGTTCCCGTGGAGGCCTGGAGGCCTTGTTCTGTTGTCGTGGAGGCCGGGAGGCCTTATTCTGTGCTCATGGAGGCCTGGAAGCCTCTCCCTGACTCTGCCCCTGCGGGACTATGGACTGTTCATGGACCCGGACCCCCTCTGTTCCTTCTTTGTGCTGCGGGCTGAGTACCTTTTTTTTTCCTTTTAATTTTTCACAGAAGTTGTATAATTTATCTTATTTGTTCTGTTTAGAGCCTCAGCCCTCAATGTTGTTTTTATAAACTGTTATGTCTTTCTGCCTCTCACGTCTCGTCCTGTCCTGGTTCCTCTGTGTCCTGTCCTCACTCCACGTCCTGTCCCATCCTCGCTCCTTCGTCCTGTTCTGACTCCATGGTCCTGTCCTAGCTCCCTCGTCCTGTCCTCTGCCCCGTCCTGCCCTCGCTCACTCGTCCTGTCCTCTGCCCTTGTCCTTTCCTCACTCCTCCATCCTGTCCTCTGCCCTCATCCTGTCCTCTGCCTTCGCCCCGTACTTTGTCCTTACACTTTGAGGGCTGCGTGGTAGTGGACAGCACGGTCGCCTCACAACAATAAGGTCCCATGTTCGATTCCTGGGCTGGGGATCTTACTCTGCTTTCCTGCTACAGCCAAAAAACATGCAGATTAGGTGTATTAGTGATCTTTCTATGGGGATTTGCCCTGAGATGTGGGGAGCATGTTCTCCCAGCGCTTCCGTGGGTTTCCTCCCACAGTACAGAAACATGCAGATTAGGTCGATTGGTGATTCTAAATTGTCCAATGTGTGTGTGAATGGTTGTTTTCTATGTGTTGCCCTGAGATGGACTGGCGACCCATCAAGGGTGTATCCCCGCCTCTTGCCCAATGTGCGCTGGGATAGGCGCCAGCAGACCCCCGTGACCCCAAATTAGGGAATAGGCGGGCGAGAAGATGGATGAATGAATGAATGAATGAGTGAATGAATGAATGAATGAATGAAAAACTTTAAAGGCAATAGGAGAACACTAAACATATTCTAATCTCCCTCTTTTATTAGCTGTTTGTATTACTCATTCATCCATTCATCTTCTTACCTGCTTATTCTGGGTCAAAGGGTTCTGCTGGTGCCTATTCCAGCTCACATAGGTCAAGAGGCAGGGGTACACCCTAGAAGGGTCGCCAGTCCATCTCAGGGCAATACATAGACAAACAACCATTCACCCACACATTCACTCCTATGGACAATTTAGAACAGGGGTCGGAACCTATGACTCACAAGCCAGTGACTACACTCACAGGTGTAGCTGGCTCGCAGATTTCGGATTTTCTGATAAAACAAAATATCACTTGTTTTAATCCATCCATCGATTTTGCTCGTGTCCTGTTCAGGGCTGCAGTTAGCTGCAGGAGCAATTGTCCTGTGAGGAATCAGACATAGCACCTCCCCCTTGTTTAGCGTCGTCGTCCTGGATTTGGTTGCCAGGGCGATGACGCATTATTTAAGGTAACGCGCCGGTGTGTGCCGGAATCATTATGGATAATTAACGATTACAAAGTGCTGTTGATAATGTTTGTTCCTGCTTGGTATTTGCCCCTTCGCTCCTGAGTAACCCAGTGTTTTGAGTTCGTTTAAGTTGGTTTCAGTTTCCCAGTGTTTTGGTTTCATTTTGTGTTCATTCTGGGAGTCAATAAATATGTTTTAACTGCAAATGGATATGGGTAAACAGATAAACGTCCCCCTTTTGAATCAGTCAAAAAATATTCAAAAAGAATCCTAGAATGAAGGAAATATATTTGCAGAGAATTAAACTGAAGGAAGCCATGGGTCTACCTCATTTTCATTTCTCATTTTTCAATTGTATTATTGGGCATGTAACATAAGAGCATTTTTATTTTAATTGCAGGAAGCGTCAATAGAATGGTATGATAACTCAAATAAATCTTGGATTTGTAACATTGTTAGCATGTATATTGATTTTGCTCAACAGGAAACGGAAAGACCCACCCAATTGCTCTACATTAATTGAAAATGTCATGTTTTGCCTGCAGCTTGAAAAGATCCGATTTTCCCTAAGAATAAAAAGTGAAGGTTTTATCATTTTAACAAGAAATCAGTAATTGAACCGTAATACAATGCAACCATAACCAGAAAAAACATTACATTTCAAGTTAAAACATGTAATATTAGTGTATGCATATATAAATCCAAAATCGTAATCCAAGGTCAAGTTCAAAATCCTAAAATGCAAAGAGCAAGAGACAATAGGGCAAAAGACCTAGGGCAAACAATACACAATGTGCACTAGCAATATGCTAACTTATATAGTTTGCTCAGGAAACAGTCTGTTAAAACTCAGATGGCGCCCTGTTGTGACGATCCTCAGGAGCAGTAAACCTTACAATGACAAAAAAAAAACCCAAACAACTAAATAATGCTTTTGATACAAAGCATATGACACCATGTGGAGAGAGACTACTGTGTGGTGGACTGTCCCAGGTTCGATTTTGATATGTGTACTCCTATATGTGCTGGGATATATTTCTTTAATCACGAATTAGGAAAATTAGCAGGTTAGAAGATGAATGAATGTTTTCATTTATTCCTTATCAGAAATAATTTTTTACAGGATATCTTTAAAAGTTCAGCTTCAATTTAGTTATATTGAAACACTCTGTATTGCTTTAAATTAATATTAAATATTCTTAAGTCTTCTTCTTCTTCTCCTTTCGACTGCTCTCCCGTTAGGGGTCGCCACAGCGGATTGCTCTTCTCCACACTACCCTGTCCGCTACATCTGCCTCTTTCACCCCAACTGCCTGCATATCTTCCTTCACCACATTCATAAACCTTCTCTTTGGTCTTCCTCTTTTCCTCCTGCCCGGCACCTCCATTCTCAGCATTCTTCTACCAATATACTGCATGTCCTTCCTTCTCCCTGCGACCTCACCACTCCATTGCCTTCCCTCTCACTCACACACATGTACTGTCTTACTCCTGCTGACTTTCATTCCCCTTCTCTCCAGCGCATACCTCCAACTTTCCAGATTCTTCTCAACCTACTCTTTATCCTCACCACAAATAATAATATTATCCGCAAACATCATCGTCCATGGAGACCTCATCTGTCAACCTATCCATCCCCACTGCAAACAAGAAAGGGCTCAGAGCCGATCCTTGATGCAATCCCACCTTCACCTTGAACCAGTTCGACATTCCT
>JAOTRA010090329.1:0-11985 GCA_026260255.1 Pseudolaguvia tuberculata
GAGGAGGTTTATGGATGTGGTGAAGGAAGATATGCCGGTAGTTGGGGTGAAAGAGGCAGATGTAGCGGACAGGGTAGGGTGGAGAAGAATCATCCGCTGTGGCGACCCCTAACGGGAGCAGCCGAAAGGAGAAGTAAGTAAGAGTCAACCTAATGTACATGTTTTTGGACTGTGGGAGAAATCTGGAGTACCTAGAGGAAACCCACACAAGTGCAGGGAGATCATGTAACTTGTTGTGATTTGACTGGGCTAACTACTTGGAGTAAATGTGTTTGGAGTGGTTTGTCTATGTGTGGCCGTGCGATGGACTGGTGAACAGTCCAAGGTGTACCTCTCGCACTATCTGCCCTGTGACTCCAGCAAACCACGAATCAGGAAATAAGAGGGTAAAAAGATGAGTGAATGAGTGAATGAGTGAATGAATGAATATATTCTATAGAATGGAATGGTTTCGAGGAAGAGTTCAACCTTTTGTGGTCTTTTTATAAGAGAGTAAATTCTGAAAGGAATCCGCTGAGATATGGGAGAAGCTGGATTAGTTTTGGAGACCCAGAGATCAGAAGCTGCTTTGAGATGATTGATGGACGGATGGATGAATGGACAGATGGACGCCTGGATGGAGGATCAATATCATGTCTCTTTTTCAAATATCAAATATCTGTGTTCCTGTGATGTGTAAACAGTTAAAACGTTTATTGATCCAAACTAACAGAATTACACAGACATATGCATGAACACATACACATACACACACACCCCTATGATGATTGTTTGATTTTTATCTCCTTCCTCCTCTTCCTCCTCCCCGTTTCTTCTTATTCTTTCCCTTTTATTTCTTCTCCTTCTCCTCCTTCTTCCCGCATTTTCATTTTCTCCTTTTCTCTTATCTATTTTCTTCTTCCTGTTCTTATCCTCCTCTTTTTTCTCTCCTTTCTGTTTTATAGAAATTATATCCTATATCTTATCTAATTATATCTCTTTTAGGTCATTATTATATCTGTTTTAGTATTTTATTGAGATAATATTCATGATCTAAAGCTTCATGCAGAAGGGGACAGGGAGAGGGGGGTCTGAGCGAGATAGATAGATATATCGATAGATAGATAGATAGATAGATAGATAGATAGATAGATAGATAGATAGATAGATAGATAGATAGATGGTTGTCCTTTAATATGGTGGCTGCTGTGATCAGAGAAAGGCGAGCTGCACATCACAGCTGTGTTTCTAGGCTGAAACACGATTTATATCATCAGATCATTTCCGTCACAAGTCTGTGTTTGGGATCAGTATCATTCTGATTATTCAGATCATTCAGCCTTTATTTATTATCATATAAAGTAAATTTATGGCTTAGTGGTTAGTAAGTAGCCTTACAACAAGAAGGTCCCGGGTTTGATTCCCAGGCTTGTGATCTTTCTGTGCAAAGTTTGCATGTTCTCCCTGTGCTTGCATGGGTTTCTTCCCACAG
Organism: Pseudolaguvia tuberculata; assembly: GCA_026260255.1. Taxonomy (NCBI): domain Eukaryota; kingdom Metazoa; phylum Chordata; class Actinopteri; order Siluriformes; family Sisoridae; genus Pseudolaguvia; species Pseudolaguvia tuberculata. The sequence goes on from JAOTRA010090329.1 coordinate 1,472, forward strand.
TCCAAAACATGTACATTACGTTGATTGGTGATTCTAAATTGTCTATAGAGTGAATGTGGTAAGCCCTCCCATTTATCCGGGTTTGAGACCGGCACTATGGCTGCACTGGCTTGTGCCACCCTAATGGCTGGGATTCCACCTAATGTACATGTGTTTGGACAGTTAGAGGAAATCCACACAAGTGTGGGGAGAACATGCAAACTCCGCTCAAAATGATCCCAGACACGGGAATTGAACCCGGGACTCTCTTGTTGTGAGGCGACTGTGCTATCCACTATGCCACCGAGCTTGCCAAAGGAAAAAAATAAGTCAAATAAGTTTTTAGTGCAATTGAAAATTTTACTCAGAGCTTTACACAAGGTCTGCGTGTGTGAGTGTGTGTGTGCGCATTGGTCAGGTGTGTACCTGAGACATCTGCACCATCAACCAGATGTGCATCTAGAATAAAAAAAAAAATTACTGTTAATATTTTATGTACGAACCTCAAACCCTCTACAGATCAGATCAGATCAGAGAGAGAGAGAGAGAGAGAGAGAGAGAGAGAGAGAGAGAGAGAGAGAGAGAGAGAGATCCATAAGAACGCCAATCAGATATCAGAGATCCATCATTAGAACTAATCAGAGTGCGCGGCAGATAAAAAAGCGGAAAGGGGCGTGGTTTAATGGGGAATCACGTGAGAAAGTGTGTGAAGGTTGTGAAGTGATGCCGTGGCTGTGTGTAGCGCGCACAGAGGAGAGTCATGTCGCGGCGGCCCGCCGCTCGTGCACAGCATCATCACAGTGGAGAGACGAGAAAGATACGGTGAAGCTGGAGGAGCGCGAGTCTCTCTCTCTCTCTCTCTCTCTCTCTCTCTCTCTCTCTCTCTCTCTCTCTCTCTCCGGCATATAAATTTGCGGGATTTACCGCTTTAAGGATTAAACTCTCGAATCATGATTTTTGCGGACATGAGCGCGGGTACAAGCTCCCCGAAGATACACCCGCCTAACGGCACGCGCTTCTACACCTTTCAGGTAAGCGCACCGGGCTGCACAGTCGTACACTGCGTGCTGGGTTCGGGGTGTGGGGGTGTTGGAGAAAGACATTTGACCGGAAGTGCAGAATATTGTGGTAGGACATAAAGAGCACGCAGTAAGAGAAGACTTCCTGCTATGATAATCTGGCTCACGCATTTGTGCAACCCCCCCCCCCCTGATTTAAGTTCGTGTGTGTGTGTGTGTGTGTGTGTGTGTGTGTGTGTGTGTAAAGGAGACTTGATTGCACAAACTAAAAAATGTATCTATACAAGCTAAAAATTGTCAGATCGCAACATTTTCCCCTTTACAATCAAATTCTACAATTGTCGGTCATAGTTTCGCCAGATTGATACATTTATTTCACTACATTCTAATTTATCATTCAAATTAAGTGTATCATTTAAATTAATTAGTTCACTCTGTAGATAATAAAATGATTACACTCGTTGTTGTTTGATTCTCTGTATTGATCGATTATATAATACGTTACTGGGTTGCCAGATTTTTTCTTTCATGAAATTTGCCAGATTGGGCTTCAATCCTTTAACAACCTTTTCTCTGAAGTGTTTTAAGGATGTGTGTTTGCTGTTGGTGTTTTGGTGTCTGTATCTATAGTATGAACGATGACTGGTTTTTTAGAAGGTTGCCAGATATTCTACAGAATCAGAATTTCTTTTACTGCAGATTTTGTTTTATATACTTTATTGGTAAATTCTAATTTCACATATCCAATCTTAGTAAGTTGGGGGTCAAAGCGCAGGATCAGCTATTGTACAGTGCCCCTGAAGCAGGAAGGGTTAAGGGTCTTGCTCAAGAACCCAACAATGGCAGACTTGAGCCAAGGTTTTCCATTGAGCCAGCACTGTTGATAAAGATTCATTCAGTATGTTTGGTGTTAAGATGTATATAAAATTGCTCCTGGTGTAATATTTTCTGTAATTATTAATTTATAATCTCTCTTCTGTTTAGGGGATTTTTTCCAGATGAGGGAAACAACTTCAGCTTCACCTACAAACAAATGTTTAATTATTCATGTCTGCGGGTCAGTCTGATTTTTTGAGTATCAGTCTCAGTAGTGGAGGTGTGATCTATGAGTTTCAATTTCAGTAGTGAAGGTGTGGACTATGAGTGTCAGTCTCAGTAGTGGAAGTGTGGCCTATGAGTGTGAGTCTCATTAGGGGAGCTGTGGTCTGAGTATACGTCTCAATAGTGGAGGTGTGGTCTATGAGTGTCAGTTTCAGTAGTAGAGACATGGTCTAAAAGTATCAGTCTCAGTAGTGTGGGTGGGGTATATAAATGTGAGTCTCAGTAGTGGAGGTGTGATCTATGAGTGTCAGTCTAAGAAGTGGATGTGTCGCCTATGAGTATCAGTCTCAATAATGGGGGTGTGTCCTTTGAGTATCAGTCTCAGTAGTGAAGGTGTGGTCTATGAGTATCAGTTTAAGTATTGGAGGTATGGTCTATGAGTATTAGTCTTAGTAGTGACGGCGTGGCCTATGATTGTCAGTCTCAGTAGTGGAGGGGTGGTCTAGTAATAACAGTTTCAGTAGTGGAGGTGTGGCCTATGAGTGTCCTAGTGACCACGTGTGTTGTAATGTGTGTTGAGAGTTCTGTTGATTGTGTTTTGAGAGTTGTGTTGAGTGTTTTTTAAATCTGGTTCTGTGTGGAGGTGTGGGCTTTAAGTGTCATTTTCAGTAGTCAAGGCGTGGTCTATGAGTATCAGTCAGTAGTGGGGGTGTGGTCTATGATTATCAGTCTCAGTAGTGGTGGGGTGGTCAATGAGTGTCAGTCTTAGTAGAGGAGGTGTGGTGTATGAGTGTCAGTCTTAGTAGTGGAGGTGTGGTCTATGACTTTCAGTCTCAGTAGTTGAGGTGTGGCCGATGAGTATCACTCAGTAGTGGAAGTGTGGTTTATGAGTGTCATTTCTCAGTAGTGGTGGGGTGGTCGGTCTATGAGTGTCAGTCGCAGTAGTGGTGGGGTGGTCTATGAGTGTCAGTCTTAGTAATCGAGGTGTTGTCTATGAGTATCAGTCTGAGTAGTGAAGGCGTGGTGTATGAGTGTCATTCTCAGTAGTGAAGGTGTGGCCTATGAGTATCAGTTTCAGTAATGGAGGTATGGTCTATGAGTATTAGTCTTAGTAGTGGCGGCGTGGCCTATGAGTATTTGTCTCAGTAGTGGTGGGGTGTTTCAGTAGTGAAGACGTGGTCTATGGCTATCAGTGTCAGTAGTGGAGGTGTGGTCTATGAGTGTCAGTCTCAGTAGTGGAGGTGTGGCCTATTAGTGTCAGTCTCAGTAGTGGTGTGGTCTATAAGTGTCAGTCTTAGTAGAAGAGGTGTGGTCTATGAGTATCAGTCTAGTGGAGGGGTGGTCTATGAGTATCTGTCTCAGTAGTGGTGGTGTGGTCTATGAGTGTCAGTCTTAATAGTGGAGGTGTGGTCTATGAGTGTCAATTTCAGTAGTGGGGGTGTGGTCTATGATTATCAGTCTCAGTAGTGATGGGGTGGTCTATGAGTGTCATTCGCAGTAGTGGAGGTGTGGTCTATGAGTCTCAGTCTTAGTAGTGGAGGTGTGGTCTATGAGTATCAGTCTCAGTAGTTGAGGCGTGGTCTATGATTATCATTCTCAGTAGTGGAGGTGTAGTCTATGGGTATCAGTCTTAGTAGTGGAGGTGTGGTCTATGAGTGTCCTTGTGAGCATGTGTGTTGTATTTGAATGTGTCTTGAGAGTTCAGTTGATTTTGTGCTGAGAGTTGTGTCGAGTGTGTGTTGAAAGTTGTGTTGAGTGTGTTTTAAATCTGGTTCTGTGTGTGTTTATTCAGTGTTGATGTGTGTAAATCTCAAAGGGGCAGATGGCTGATTAGTTCTGACCCATTTTGATAGATTACACACCGATTAAATCCAAAATAGTGCGTGTGCGTGCGTGCGTGTACGTGCTTGCTTGCGTGTATGCGTTTGTTCATTTGTCTGTGAGATGAATGAATGAATGAATAAACCCAAATGTTTGGAAACTACAAGGAACTTGTGGAACAAAGGAAACACTAAATACACTGAACACAAAGGAAATAATGTGACAGGAACACAAAACATTTATTAAACTATTTTCATTAATTTGTTTTGGTTTCACAAAAACATTCATTCATTCATTCATTCATTCATTCATTCATTCATTCATTCATTCATTCATTCATTCATCTTCTTACCCGCTTATTCCCGAACCCAGGGTCATGGGGGTCTGCTGCGCCTATCCCAGCACACATAGGGCGAGAGGCTGGGGTACACCCTGGACGGGTCGCCCGGAGGAAACCCACGCAAGCGCAGGGAGAACATGCAAACTCCGCACAGAAAGATCCCGGCTCGAGATTTGAACCTGGGACCTTCTTGTTTTGAGGTGACTGTGCTAACCACTACACCACCGCGCCGCCTTCACAAAAACATTTTGATGTGAAATGAGAGGGAAAACAGCTATAATATTAACCCAGTCTGAAAGTAGATATAAAACTTGAGTAAACCCTGTAAGACAGGGTAAAGCAATTTTTGTTTACATGGGGCCACATGAGAACATTCATTCATTCATCTTTTTGCCTGCTTATTCCGTAATTCGGGGTCACGGTGCACATAGGGCAAGAGACGAGGGTACACCCTGGATGGCCAGTCCATCTCAGGGCAACACATAGACAAATAACCATTCACACACATTCACTTCTATGGACAATTTACAATCACCAATCAACCTAATCTGCATGTTTTTTGACTGTGGGAGGAAACCGGAGTACCCGGAGGAAACCCACGCATGAGCAGGGAGAACATGCAAACTCCACACAGAAAGATCCCCAGCCAGTAAATCGAACCGTGGACCTTCTTGTTGTGAGGCAAGTGTGCTAACCACAGGGCCATCGCGCTGCCCCACATGAGAACAAGAAAGTATTATGGAGGGCCAGACTGAACCAAATGGCTGAACTTAAGTTGGTATAATATTAATTAATTAATTCATCTCCTTACCTGCTTATACCCTACCTACACATTCACTTTTATGGACAATTTAGAATCACCAATCAACCCAATGTACATGCTTTTGGACTGTGAGTGGAAACTGGACTACCCAGAGGAAACGCACGCAAATGAGGGGAGAACATGCAAACTCTGCAGAGAAAGATCCCCAGCTCGTAAATCGAACCCAGGGCCTTCTTGTTGTGAGGCGACCGTGCTACCACTATGCCACGGCGCCCCTCATAATATTAATTATGTTTTCTTATATCATCTTTTTCTCCTCTTGGCTGCTCCCGTTCGGGGTCGCCACAACAGTTTGCTCTTTTCCACACTACACTGTCCTCTACATCTGTTTCTTTCACTATTTCTTTATAAAAAGCAGTATCTAGCATTGTTTTGATGAGTTGGTAAGAGTCTGAGAATGAAAAAAAGAATTTAGCTAAGAGAAAGGATTTAAGTCAGAAAGTTTCCCAAAACAACCGTTAACAAAATGTGAACAGATTTGAGTCATTTTAGTGACCAATTCAAAATTTGCTATTCACGTTGCAGCTGAAGCTTCAAATTTTCCGCAATGTCCTCGATCCGTCTTGTCACAGTGCGCCTGGACAGCGGGACTTGCTCTGACATATTAATGCTGCAGCGTCAGCCAAGCACTCTTTTACAAACTCTCTGTCTGAGAATGATCTACTCTTTCTAGAGATTTTGTGGGACGTTACAAAGCTGGTTCTGATTGCTGCATCACTGGATGTGTTGTGAAGCTGTGTGAAAAATAAACTCGCTTTGCTTTTTTAGCTTTGCTGGCAAATCTTCGGATATCCGCCATTTCAGCATCATTCAAGTTTTATACTCTGCCTGGCAAAAAAAAATCTATACCTGGATGAAACTAATCATAAGATATTGGGTTGGTCTGCAGTTGGTCAGTTTAAGGTTCAGTGCTCAAGTGTATGTGCTCAAAGTTAAGCGGTCAGCTGAATACCTGAATATATTGAATATACAACACAAAGACATGGACACCGACTAAACAAACTACTATTCCATGCATCGTGTTAAAGAAAATGTTTATTTTGTAATGTTTTACAAACCTTACACGGCCCAGTCAACCAAAGGGCCATAAAATGCCCAGGTCTGCTGTACACCCTGGCTTTAAATCAGTAAACAAGTGAGGGAAGGAATAAATTCTTGAACTGCATTGGTGTCTAAATATTTATTTGTTGTAGGACATGATTTGAGACATGGCCTCTGTCCAGGAGGAAATTAAATCCAAGTCTGTCCCTCTTTGTGTGCTGTGTCTGGAAAACGTTGTCATCAGTGTTGTGGAAGTGCCTGAGGACGAATGTTCGGTTGAGAGTCTGCATGAGTCAATAACACTGTGAAACTCTGGCTGTGAGACAGATTTATTGCCCTCTGAGCATCAGTTAAGAAGGCAAAGCAGCTATGTATGTCCTTTACGTCCTCGTGTACTTGTACGTCCTAGAAAATGTCTTCGTCCCTGTCTGTCTGTGTAAGTGAAGGTGTTGTATCTGTCTCTCTGTCCTAGTAACAGGGGTCTTGACTTTGTCTGTATATTGTTCCTACTGGAGGAGACATTTCTTTGTCCCTCTGTACTAAAGTTATGGTATCTGCTTTTTCGTTCAGCCTATGTTTCTATGCCCTAATAAAGGAGACTCTGTCTGAGATCAGTCTGGTTGTCATAGTGACAAAGACATAGTCTTGAAATAATGAAGGAGACATGGCCTGTGTCTCAGTAAGTTTGTCCTAGTCAGAAAGGCATTGCCCATGTCTCTGTTCTGTTCTGTTGAAAAAGGTTTGGTTTTGTCTTTTATTTTTTTGGCCTTGATTGACATTCTGTAAATCCTACAAAAGGATAATTTGTTCTAATGAAGGAGTTGGTGGCGTTTATCTCTGCCTTGTCTTTTGTAGGAAACATGACTACCGTGTGTGTTTTAGTCCTAGTGGCTCTTGTCAGTTCTTTTAGTCATTAGGTGGACTTTGTATATACAGTCTGAGTCCTATTGACAAAGTTCGAATGCCTCCGTTGTTCTGATGATATTGGACTGGTGACCTCTCTCGGCCTCTCGCCCTGTGTGAGCTGGGTTAGGCTTCAGCAGACCCCAGTGACACAGAATTAGAAAATAAGCGGGTAAGAAGATGAATAAATGAATTGGCAGGACACCTGACCACACTTGTATGTGATTGCTAAACATACCACTTCTTCCTCCATTGTTCTTATCATTCCTCTACACATGGTTGGCGATTTGTGATTTATACACTAATGTTTGGTGATTGAAAGACCGGGATGCAGTCAGTTCCAGTTTGTGAAGTTGAGTTGGGGCTTAAAAATCCAAACTAACAGACAACTGGTTCTCTTATGAAAGTCAACAGATCATGACATTGTCAACTATATTGTGTATGTGTGTCGGTGTATGCAGGATTAAAGAGAAAGTGTGTTTGGCTCTGCTAAAGGGCACAAGGGACTTTGGTTATTGGCAAATTTCAGGCGAAAGCAATTACTGTGGAGAGATATTGGATTAACTGTCTTTCTCCAGCTCACTTGCTATGATTGTTCTTCTTTTATTTTCCACTAAAGCTACAACAATCAGCAGCAGCAGGAAGAGAAAAATAGAACCGATTCACATCGAATCAATGAGAGAGTCTTGGGCTTAGAGATTACATTCCATAAACATTTGCTATGAAGAGGTCACTGTATCTTCACTTGTATCTTGGATAATAAAGATGATCTAATTCCTCTCTTTATGGTACCTCTCTTTTTAGGTCCTCTAGTTCAATGGTTCCCAGCCTTTTTATCACCACGGACCAGTCAATGCTTCACAATATAATAATAAAGGTGAATCCACTGTGACTCATACACAACTTTATTAGCAGCTTTCTCATACCATTGCGCCAAGAGTGGGTTTTGGTGTGTGAAAATCACCTGTCGCAATAAATCAGTCAGACTCCTGATATTGCCTGTTAAAAGTTTGTCTTGGTAATGGTCCACGGCCCAGGGAGCTACGCCCCACTGCTGTAGTTCATCTTATTTATTAATAAGGAATGTGGACTACACAAACCTTCATACAGGACCATTACTGCAAAAAGAGGAACAAATGAGAAGGACATGGAAAAGGCACAGGTACACTTCAACAATTAATGTAACTTTTGAGAAGTTGATCTAGATGAGCTATCAAAAGAAACTTGTGGAAAACAGGAAGTAGGAGGTCTTAAAACACTTTTAAAATGACAAGACCTAGAGGACCTAACAACTTAACCATGAACACTAAAATTAGGGGACCAAATCAATTTTTTTCACAGAGAGAGGAACAAGTGGACTTAGGAATTAGGGTACCAATCAGCTTTACCACAAAAAGAGAAATTAGGGTACCAACTAAGTTTAACACAAAAAGAGGAATTAGGGGACATTTTAATTTTTCCACAAAAAGTAAAAAAATAGACTCTTAACCATGGAAAGAGGAATTAGGTTACCAATCAACTTTACCACAAAAGGAGGATATAAGGTACTAATCAACTTTACCACATAAAGAGGAATTAGGGTATCAATTAACTTTACCACAAAAAAGGAATTATGGGACCCTTACATTTTTCCACAAAGAGAGGAACAAGTGGACTTTAAAACTAAAACCACTAAAAGAGGAATTAGGGTACCAGTAAACCTTACCACAAAAAGGAAGAATTAAAATACCAATCAACTTTACTACAAAAAGAGGAATTAGGGAACCCTTTAATATTTCCACAAAGAGTAATACAAGTGGACTCTTTAACTTTACTACAAAAAGAGGAATTTTTCAATCAATCAACTTTACTACATAAAGAGGAATTAGAGCATCAGTAAACTTTACCACAAAAAGGAAGAATTAAAGTACCAATCAACTTTACCACTAAAAGAGGAATTGGGGAACCCTTAAATATTTTTACAAAGAGTGGAACAAGTGGACTCTTTAACTTTAACTTTACCACAAAAAGAGGAATTAGATTATCAATTTACTGTACCACAAAAAAGGAATTATGGCCCCCTTCCATTTCTCCACAAAAAGAGGAACAAGTAGACTCTTTAACTTTACCACTAAAAGAGGAATTAGGGTACCAAATCAACCCTACTACAAAAAGAGGAATTATGGTATCAATCAACTTTACCACAAAAAGAGGAATTAGGGTACCAATCAACTTTACTTTAAATGATATTTTCTTTGTTGTCTTTCCACAAAAAATAGACCTATCGACTTTACAAAAAAGATAGGAATTAGGGGACCTAAGAAAGAGAACTGTGGAATTTAGCAATTTTACCCTTTAGTGAAATTTTACCTAAACTACAAAGACAAACACTACAAAACCTATAAGCACCACTAGAAAGACTTGAACTGTGAGTTTTACCAACATCTCAAGACCGACCGCTAATGGGGACCTATAAACACAACTACAAAGACAGGAAATGTGGAATCAGTACCAATTCACAACAAAAAGCCAGAAAGCATGAAACCCTCGGGTATTGTTTACTAACATAACCATGAAGGTGGAATTGGGGTTCCTAAAATACCAAACACCGGAATAGAAACAGGAATTAGAGCAAAGAATTAAAGGACTACAACAATGTGATCCTCTGTGACATCAGACATCAATAGATGTAACACTGAACTCTTCAGATCAGACAGCTCACAGCTCTTTGATCTGTACTTACAGATACCTCACATTAGCTCTCCTTTGGCACAGCATGCATGTGTCTGTCTGTGTGTGTGTGTGTGTGTGCGCGCGCGGTGCCTTATGTTAACCATTGACAGGAGTTGAGAGAATCCCTGCTGTGTGACCTCCACACAGTTTATTAGGTTATGGTTGTAAAGGTTTCTGTTGAAGAACAAACACTGACTTATAGACTTATAGACTTATGAAACTTGCGTGGTTAAAAAAAAGAAAGTATTCATTCATTCATTCATTCATTCATCCATTCATCTTCTTACCTGCTTGTTCCCTAATTTGAGGTCACGGTGGTATGCTGGAGCCTATCCCAGTACACATAGGATGTGTCCAAGGGTACACCTTGGACAGTTTGCCAGTCCATCGTAGGGCACATATAGGTGAACAACCACTCGCACACTTTCACTCTTATGGACAATTTAGAGTCATCAATCAACCTAATGTACATGTTTTTGGACAGTGGGAGGAAATCGAAGTACCAAAGGTATGCATTATGTCTCCGAACAGACAGATCCCTACCTTCTTTTTGGGAGGTGACCTATCTAACCACCACGACACTTGTAGTAAATGTATTTGTATATTTAAATAGTAAACATGTCTTTTTGTCAATGTTTTATGCAACATACAACATTGGCCGGAGACCGGTATTGATCAATTGGTGGATCAATTGGTACCGGTTGTACGGTTTAGAGACAGTGACATTGTAAAAAAGACAGGAGGCGGAGCTGGAGGTAGCAGAGTTGAAGATGCTGAGATTTTCATTGGGTGTGACAAGGATGGACAGGATTAGAAATGGGTTTATTAGATGGAC
>JAOTRA010090376.1:0-25822 GCA_026260255.1 Pseudolaguvia tuberculata
TATATAAAAAAGTATTTGTGTAGCTCAAATTTCGGTGTTTTATAAGTTCTTTTCTGGTGGCCTGAACAGTACCAGAAGCTGACCTACCTTTACAACCTAACTTCAGTTTATTTTCTTTCGTTTCTCTCGCTTCCAGTACTTGTGGATGTTAATTTTTTTTGTCCAATCAGATTTCAGTTTCTGTGTTGTCATGTTAATATTAATCAAAATCAATAGTGCTGCCCATGTGATTTAAACTGTAGCAGTAGTGGCAGATTGCTAATTCGTTATTATTAACCAATCAGATTTGTAAACCCGCCTCCTGAGGCCAACTGTCATTTAATGATGTCATCTTTTTCTGGTTTTCCGATTGGTTGAGCAGAGTAAAACTTCAGTTTCTGTTTGGTTCCTAGGGTTGAATTAGAATTTTTATGCCCCTGATGGGGGTGGCATGGTGGTGTAGTGGTTATCACGGTCGCCTCACAACAAGAAGATCCCTGGTTCGAATCCCGGGGCGGGATCGTTCTGTGCGGAGTTTGCATGTTCTCTCCGAGTTTCCTCCAGGTACTCCGGTTTTCTCCCACAGTCCAAAAACCAAAAACATGCAGATTAGGTCGATTGGTGATTCTAAATTGTCCATAGGAGTGGATGTGTGAATGGTCATTTGTCTATGCGACACATCCAGGGTATACCCCGCCTTTCGACCCATGTGCGCTGCGGACCCCGTGACCCAGTGGATGAATGAATGCCCCTAATGGTTGAATGAGGAGGAGAAATTACAGGAGTTCTGCTAACTGAAGATTACTAACTAGTTTCATCCCAGTTTCATCACCACTTCCAGATCTGTGGCATCAAATGGTAAATGTATTACATAGTCTTTACACCCTTTGAAATGTAGTATCATTACATTTCTAAAAATGTTTTTGCAATGTTATTGGTGGTTGTATTGTAGAGATTTGGTGTCTGCACCTGATGATAAAATGGTTTTCACCCACAATACATGAACTCTCTCTCTCTCTCTCTCTCTCTCTCTCTCTCTCTCTCTCTCTCTCTCTGTAATGTCATGCTATGTTAAATTGCGTTTTTGTATGTTATTGATGGTTTCTATTATTGCCATATGTTTGTGGTGGTATTAAAAGGTATATCAGTCAGGTAAGTCCTCACATTACACACAAAATCATGTTCTTTTTAATGTGTGTCTAAGTAAATGCAGTAAAAAGATATAAAATAATGTAACATGTTGTTTAAAAACCTATGACCGGGTTTACAATGAATAAAGAAGAAAATGACCAACCTAATGTTGGTCAAGTGTATCAGCATATCAGTGTACCTGAAAGGATACAAAATATGGATATTCTTTTATCTATAATAAATTATTTATAATAGTGTCAAGGCATAATTTGCAAATTGCACTCATAATATATAATATGCTTTTGAGTTGCTTTAATTTACTAAAATAGTGAAAATCTTAAAACAATCAAATGAACAACTGTTAAAGCTGAAAACAGGCAATAAATCGTCATTGCAATTGTTTGTTTGAAAACCAATTTTCACCCAAAATTGATGATCGTGGCAGCCCTATATTGTGTGTTCTATATACACTATATTTCCAAATGTTTGTGGTCACTTGAGCAACACATGCATCTCAAACATCTTCCAGACTTAGAACCGTTTTGCTATTAGATGAAGCTCCACTCTTCGAGTTAGACTTTCCAGTTCACTGTGAAGCTTCAATGTGAGAGATCTTTTTTCCAGCTCTATTGATATTTACAGTATTTGGCAGACGCTCTTATCCAGAGTGACTTACAAATGAGCAATTGGGGATTAAGGACCTTGCTCAAGGGCCCACAGTGGTTGTTTGGTCGAGCTGGGAATCGAACCTCAGTCTTTCTGGTATCAAACACCTTAACAACTAAGCCTCTCTTTCCTACTACAGCTTCAACATTATTAGTGAGGTCAGACACTAATGTCAGGTAAGGAGGTCTGGGGTAGGTCAATCGCCAGTTCATCTCAAGGGGGTTCAGTGATGGTTAGAATTTGTGTGGGGTTTTTTCACTCTAATAATAACACAGCATGTGATAATGGAGGTCAGGGGTTTTGTGCTCGAGGTCATTGTCATGCTTGAACGGTGTTGGAGTCTTTTACTTCCATTAAAGGACAAATTTAATGCTACAACATACAATAAACATTCTGGACCAACTGTGGGCCTTCCATATTTGGTGCTACAATTCGGCGAGGAACCAGATATGGATATGATAGTTAGGTGACCACAAACATTAACAATTTGATGTATATCCAACATGGTATGATTTAAAGTAATTAAATGAAAAAATATTACATCTGCCATGTTCAAAAATATCTTTGCTCAAATTAAACTTTATCGCTATTCTTGTGAATGCAATGAAATGCTTTGGCTTGGTATGTACCATCAGACTATTTTAAAAAAAAAAAAAAGGATGATTCTGAAGTTTCAAGATAAGTCTGCCAAATGCATCAGATGTTTAGCCAACCGCTTGTGGGTGTAGACGCCTGAGGCTATCACCGAACAGACGACAGCATCTTAAAAGAGCTGTTTGCTTTTCGCTGTCTTCTTGTCTCCATCATGCTGTTTTCTGCTCTACTTAAACCAATGATTTTTTTTGCTGACATGCTGAGAGTTTTTAAACACGCTTTGCATAATGTTTTTACCCGGACATTGTGCTGCATGACCCCATGCGAGTGATTTACCAGAATTTCTTAGTCATTGTGTGTTTCGACGGTTCACCAAGTGGGCTGGGAAACGACTCGGGCGGTTTTTGGTGTTATCCTGAGAAACTGATTTTGAAGGCTGCAATTTATGGAAGTGCTTATGAGAAATGAATAGGCAGGGGAGAATCGCTTGGATAAATAATCCTCCTGGGAACTCTGTGCTTGGAGCCATTTGTTTAAGCATTCTGAAGATAAGCCATTAGTTACAACAATGCGTGGAGGCTTTTCCAGCGGTCCTGGTTTGAGGTTGCCAGTCTTTTACCTTGTATGAGAAACTGTTTCTGAAAAAGAGCTTCACCTGATGAGTGTAAGCGATGGTTCTGCCATGTCCAAGTGTGTGAACCTGCTGAGAATCATAGCACACTCGGGCTGTTAGTTCCAAGTGGATTTGAAGCCAAAGCTTTTTTATAAAGTGAGAAAGAGTTCAGAATTCATGCAATAACGCACTCTTTCTGCTTTCTTTTTTCTTTCACGGTTGTCAGGCCAGAGGTGATTTTGTACTTTCTCTTGTGTTGGGCTTGCTGCGAAAGTCTTTCACTACTGTCAAGCTGCCGGTTAACACCATGTCACTTGACCACCCCAGGACTATTCCCCTATACGCTAAGTATTAGATTTATGTTTTTTATGGGTAAATTATTTATGAATATCTCAAATGATCAATAAAATTTGACAACTGCTGCGTTCAATTTTAAAGTCTGTTCTGATTCTTTTGCATGAAGCTGTGCAAGGCAAACCGCCAGTAATACCAACGCACGGGTCAAATTTCAATCGACAGATATTTATTAAGTTGTGTTGTCTCTTCAAGCAATCACATTTATATTTACAGCATTTGGCAGTCCTTTATCCATAAAGACTTTTATTTATCTAGTAAAGGTGGTGTAAAAGGCCTTGCTTTTCTGGTTACCAGTAAAATACCAGTTGTGGTCCAATTGTGAAATTCTTTTAAGATCGTTATAAGCAAGGAAATGTGTTGAATCGCCAACAAACAAATGATGACTACTATGTTTGTGTTAGTGTGAGTGAAATGGACAGATGAAATGTTGCTCCTGTAAATCTGTGGTAGATTTGTCAGGCTTCCTCACAGTTGTTAGAAGATATAGAAACTGACCTCAGGCCAAACCAAAACCCCAGTCATGAGCTTAAAAGTTAACAGCTACATTTTTTTTTTAATATTACACAATACTTTGCTAGGTTGTGATGGATACATTTCGATAAAATTGCATAGTTGAAAACATTGGTTGTTCTAGTGCATGGGTGGACCATCTTTGTCCTGGAGCTTCTGCAGTGTTTAGTTCCAACCCTAAACACACCTGAACCGAAGAATCCAATTTTGTTAGGTACACTTGAAACTTATAGATAAGTGTGTTGAGGCAAGTTGGAGCTAAACTCTGCAAGACACTGGCCTGCCAGGACATAATAAATCACTAAAGAACAATTCCAAAAGATGCTTGTGTGAATACGGACAGTTTGGCTTTTTATCCTGTGACCCACCTTCTTAATTATGCAGATAAATCACTCTAATTGTCTAGGGTCACTGGTGGAACATCATGTACTGAAGTCTAATTGAACGTGTTAAACTTTGGGAAAGTTTGTTGGTTGTACCAGATCTTGGATTATTTATTTATAACATTATTTGTTAATACACATCACACGAGTTGTCATCGTTATTGTTCTCCAGGGTCTTGTTACCCTGGGCTGTGCATGATAACACATTGAATGACCGACCAAAGTTTTTTTTTTTTTTTTAATCCATCTTTAGAAAGAGGAGATTCGTTGCCGGGTCATTACACCATTTTTGTTTGGTAACAGCCAATTATTTTTTCAGTGGGGTACTTTAAAGTTTTTTCAGCTGTCGTGCACCTGTAGCATCTGACACTCCTTTAAAGTCCTGACCATATCTGTTTGTGTGTTCCAGTGAAAAGGGAGTAGAACCAAGGTTGTTAGGAAACAAAGGCGTTTGCATTAACAGCCGCTGTGTGACCAGCCAAAATTCTGATCTCAGCTTCTCTTGACACTGAGAATCTGAATCCCTCCCGTTTTGGAAACAACTTCCTTTGCAGCTAATCCCTTACCAAATTTAGATGAATTTTTAGAAATGACATTTTTTTTCCTGAAAAAACATGTTGCATCTTAGTTAATTTTTTCCCTTGTTGAGCTTTAGAACTTTAGATGTGTTGTTATGGGTGGTTCCATATAAACATCCTGATCTTCTCTTTCAGTGCCTAAGCCTCAATCATGCTGAAGTGAATATTGTCATCTGGATATCTTTGGTTTAGAATATCCTGTGCATAACACCCATTTCCTGTTCATACTGCTTACATTTTTTTAACATACTCACTTGCCATACTGCTTGACTTTTACTCCCTCCCCCTTCCCCAACAGATCTGATGCGTAAGTGTAAACACCCGGTAGTGTGTTTGTCTTGTGATGAATTGATACCCATTATAGGGTGTGTCCCGCTCCATATTGTTCCCTAACTTCCCCAAGAATGGCATCAGGTTCACTTCAGCCCTGTGTACAATTAGCAGTACATGAAATTGGATTGATGGTCTATTACTCAGATTTGCCCAGAAAGGCAGGAGTTCCCTTTATAATTTGTCTCCTTTAAATGTCTAATAAATTTCCCCTCACTACAGTCACTCGTTTGGCTTGTTCACTAGAGGTAAATTTCTATCCAGCTGCTTTGCAACTTGTGTCTTATGTTTAAAGCATTTCCCCATTCCAATTGAATTGAAATTCTTAACGATTGAAAAAAAGAGTCGTAAAAGTGCTCATTGGCTGCATGTCGACTTTTCCTGTTTTTTATTTCTCTCGCAACTGATGTCAAAAACAGCTGCCTGAAAGGACCTGGCAAATAACGCAGATGAGCTTTCCATTCAATGCTTTGATTTATTTGGACACGGATTACTCGGACAGCGATGTTTATACGTTGCTTAACCTCGTCTAAGGCGTCAATTAGTCATTTGAGCCTCGAAAAAATAACGCCAATGTCCATATGCATCTGAGAAAGTACCTTGGGGTCTGTTAGAAGCAGAGCAAGAAATGACTCGAGACGTGTAGCGGCAGTAAAAATATACATGAAGCTAATGTTGCTTTCACAAGCAGAACCTGTCAAGGCTGAACTTGCAATTAGCTTTCTAAAAGCAGGCCAAGCGTGCAGGTGCAGTTTGTATTGAGGAGTTACAAGAGACTGAGTGCTTCACAAAGTTATCTGAAAAAAGCGTGAGTTAATATGTCCGATAAGTGAGGACATGGCTTGGGAACGTGCTTGGCTTTCAGACAGTTTTGTTGCCTTTGTGAATGTGGCTTGACTATGGTTCTCTGATCAACAATCCGTTCCCTAGATAAGGGAGTTTTCCCTGTTTCTTCCTCTCTTGATTTTCTTTCCCCCCCCCCACCCATTAGGTTTTTCTCTAAAGCGTTGCTATTGTTCCCTGTGTGTTACTTAACAATGTTACTGCTGCATTGATTTGATTTAATGCCTGCAATTATGTTTTTGCCATGTTTGACCGCCAATTTTTTTTCTAACCAATATCATGATATAGAAATTATTACGCTTTGCGGTCAGAGATCCTTTTTGGATCCAAATCTGCTCAACCCCTTAACCTCAATCTGCTGTGGAAAGCTGAACAGAATCCTCTTCCATAGATTTTGAAATTAACATTTTAACAATAAAGCATTCAGAAAGATTGAATCTGATGACTCTTCTGCGTGTTGGCACTGCTCGAGTGAATGGTTCTGGTGTTGGATTTCTGATCTCATGGCCACTCCAAACTTTTGTTCCAGTATCACTAGGGGAATAAAATACTGGAACTCTAATGTTACCTGTTATTTCCAGTGGGTGGCATTTATTACATCCGTGGTTTGATGTCGGTTAGCATTTGGCCTCAAGTTTGTAGAGCTAAAGCAGTGATGACCTTTTTTGCTGTGCCTTTTCTTATTCTCCTCCAGCTGTGTGACATTACATCAGTTTTGTGCAAAAGAGAAAGTTTTGGAACACTACACTTCAAATTGTTCCTCCAAAGATCTTAAATTTGCATATTTTTCCATCTTACACCCTGCCTATCGTTCTATGTGATGGGCTCCCTCCAGCAGACCGCTGTGACCACAAATTAAGGTATAAGTGGGTTAGAAGATGAATATTTAATTTCCAGTGTTTGGAAAATAAAGCTAGCTAACCTATTTAGAAAATTGAGGCTTATTCATTCATTCATTCATTAATTAATCGCACTTGATGGATCATCATCTTCTCCTCCTTTCAGTTGCTCCCGTTAGGAGTCGCCACACTGTATCGCTGTTCTCCACACTACCCTGTCCTCTACAGCTGCCTCCTTTTACCCCAACTACTTGTATGTTCATCTATAAACCTCCTCTTTTCCTCCTGCTCGGCACCTCCATCCTCAGCATTCTTCTAACAATATACTGCATGTCCCTCTTCTGCACATGTCCAAACCATCCCAATCTAGCCTCTCTCACCTTGTCTCCAAAACATCCTACATGTGCCGTCTCTCTAATAAACTCATTTCTAAACCAGCATCTACCCTTCCACATTTCTCTACTTAAGGCCATACCTATCCATTACCTCTGATCCCTTCACCAACATGACCATTGAAGTCTGCTCCTATCACCATCTTTCATGCCTAGCTACACTCTCTACCACTCCATCCAACTCATTCCAGAACCTTTCCTTTTCCTCCATCTCAACCTACTCATAAGCACTGATATTTACTATCGCACCCTCAACTTCCAGCCTCATGTTCATCACCCTATCAGAAACTCTCTTCACCTCCACCTCACTCTGTACTCTTTCCTCAGGAAAGCACCTACACCATTTCTCTATCTACAAATCCATCTCCAATGTTCCTGACAGTTACCTGCTCTCCTGAACACACACATTCACCTTTCTTCGCTCCATCCTGTCAGCTACCTCTCTTCTCACAATACACATGCTCTTCAATTGTTCAGAAAAGCATTTAGTCTACCACCTCCGTAGTTTGCCAACTGTATTCATAGTATTTAAAAATATATTAATAGTAGTCCTTCTATTTTTTTATTGATTTGAAAAAGGTTCGCTACATACTTTTAATATCTTTTATTTTTTTATCTTTGTGATTCATAACTTTTTTTATTCCACGAGCAGCAACATTGATGTGAGTTTTTACAATGTAATTGGCTTCTGTGTTTCGTGTGGAATCGATTGATGAATCAAGTAATTAAAAGCCTAGCCTACTAAAATCTAAAATACAATTTTTGTAAAAAAATAAAAAAAAATAACGAAGTAATTTTGATCAGCTTTAATGTAGTGGTGTCTTACGCATTCCTCACTTGTACAGACCTCCACAAGAGGGCACAGCCGATATGGCTTAAATCACGTCAGTGTTCTCAGATTCCCAGCATAAACTGATGACACTTTGGTTAAGTATTTTCCTACTATTAGCAACAGATCTTTCTAACCAGCTTTACAGGAAAAGACATGGCCTATTTGTCCATGTGCCGGTAATGGCACTGTGTCCTGGAAGACTGTTCACGACTACTGATCGGTAACAGCGAAAGCTGGGTTTAATCATCATGGGTGTCTCGCATGCTGCGACAAACTGCTGAAAACTTGTTGTTCACCATTGCCATTTTCCTCTGACTGTCATTGTTTGGATTTTACAGCTTCGGTTAACGTGTTGCTCGTAATTTCTGAGTGAACCCTTGGAAAGTCAAAAGGTTTTATTTTTTTTTTCAACACAGATTTCCACTGTTGATGCAGAAGCACATCTGAGAGTCATTTCCTAGGCTAAATCATGGGTTTAAATCTCACATTTGGCTGTTGAGGGTATAAATTTAAGCAGAGGCCCTTGCTGATCGCACATCCTCTTCACTGCTGAGCTAATTGATACTCAAGGCTTAAATGAGGGCAAAGTAAACACAGGGCAGCTGCGTCGCTGCTTCCGTATAGACCAGGCTTCCCATGATTCCCTTCCTGTGAGGTGGGAGTACTGCCACACAAAAAACAATATTTGCCCAATCCATCAAAGCAGCGCGGCTCAACTGTGAAGTTGAACTTTCCCATCGCCTTGCTTTGCAGCTCCCCTCTAAGGTTTGGGGAAGGGTGTGTGTGTGGGGGGGGGCGGGGGAAGGGTGCATAAATGATTCTTTTGGATCTAATTGTTGACGAATGTGTGAGCATGTTTTTCTCTCGTTGTTGTAACCTTGTGGGAATTCTCAATACTGTTATAACAGCACAGACTTTATCACTGATGTATATAGAACATAATGGTTCTTTGGTGCTGCTACACAACATTTTAAAGATTGTATAACAAATATTAATACAAACATAGCCAACATTTGTCCATGCTAATTATGATTTATGAATTTATATTTTGTTTAAATTTTACAAGTCAGCAGAGGACGTTTGATTATCAGGTTGCTCCTGTTTCACATTTTTCTGCAGGGAATTTATGAAATATAACCAGGAACATCATTAAAAACAGAAATGTAATCAAGTTTAATAATTCTGAAAAGAATAATTTTCTTTAATAATAAATGAGCTATTAATTAAAAGGCAATTTTTAGGCCTATATGCCAAAGAATATTACATTTAAAATATTGTAGATTTCAAAATGTAACAAAACATGCAATTTCAGTTTATTGTTGCACACTACAATAAATTAGAAAAGAACACCATGTTGCTTTTTGTCGCACCATCGCCGCACACGCAAAATATACTTGAATCGCTAACTCGATACAAATGAATTGGTTGGTTCATTGGCGGTTTTATTTAATTTCACGGTTATATGCTATAATGCTGTTAATATTGCCCTCTGCTGGTAATGTTCTTATGACACTTGAGCTTGTGATCTGCATTCATTGAATGATTTTCAGTTTAAATTGTATTAATTGCGCAATACCAACAGAGACCTCTGTTAAAGTATTTAAAATAACACTTGATTTTGACCTTAATATTCTGTCTGATCTTTTGATCCGACATATTTTACTGCCACTGCCTGAACAGCTGTCTAATGACTGATATATGCAATTGCATAATATAGCAGTATAGAGTTGGCAAAGGCGGTGTGGATGAGTAATTGGACACAAGACTGAATACAAATCAATATCAGACATGCATGGTGTGTGTTGCAAAACAAAGACTAAGACTGTCTTTGAGCAAGCTAATGTTAAAAGTATCTGCATTTAGCTTGCAATAGAGACTATTCTACTGGCAAGTGGAGTGAAGAGACTGCATAATTATCACGCAATGCCTGGCTGCAAGCATGTTTAGTAAGTCCTGAAAATATACCTTGAATGGAGAGGACGTTTTGTTCTAAATAAATAGCTACAGTCATGACGTGGAACCGGTGGCTTAGTGTTAGGCTGATACCAGAAAGCTCGGGGTTCAATTCTCAGCTCCACCAAGCCACCACTGTATCTTAACCCTTAATTGCTCAGTTGTAAGTCTACTAATGCTGTAAACGTTGTAAAGTATATGCTGACAAAGAAAGATCTGAGTTGTGGTAAAGAATTGTGTGTTGCGTTAAAGCTTTGTAAACTTATAAAAGTGCTCAATGTGAGAAGGCTATTACGGACATTATGACTACTCGATTGTGAGGACATTTTATTATACAGATTTATTTGCCAGCAAACGAAAAACTACACTATCGTACTATTCTTTTTCTATTTCCTTTGTGTTTAATTCTGAACTAACAGTAACAAAGTATGTAATATTTTTTAGAGCATAGTGACACACAGGCTACTTTAACCTGGTCGGTGAACATAGTATTGCATTTACCGGTTGAATCGGCTCGGCTGTATTCATTCACGCATTTATTAAGTGTTTTCACATTAGGTCATTCATCAGGAAGTGGCTTATATTAGCCGCGCTGAACGTAAGCGGTGGCGCTGAATTGATTCTCTCCAATATGGCCACTACAATGAAATGTAAGTGAAAAACTATATAATTCAACTAAATACTAAAACAAATAATTCTGTATAAGGCTTCCAGGTTTTTTTGTTCTTTTAGTTGGTCATGTGTTTATGAATGTTAACAAACTAAAATCTGTTCAGCTACACAAATACTTCTGCCTTTTATTCAATGAGTATAAAATGTATTTTTTGTATTTAATTTGCTTGACCTCGGTCTGTGTAGCTGCCACAAATTAAATGACTACCATGTGCCTGAGTTGTACCGTGTACCAAGTTGCCAACCATGATTGACAGTTTGAGCTTATATAAACTCTTAACAGTGTCTTGAGGGCAGATTTGCAATTCAACAGGGTGTGCAATCTGTTCTTTTGGTTAGCTCATGTTTGATCATTCTGGATGCGGTGTTGGTTCTGAATTCATTACTGCTCCGTTTTGCCAGTTGCTAGGCTCCGAGTGTGGACTGTTTGCTGGTGTCTCGGTGCTGACGATGGATGAGGGCAGTAGTGGACAGATGGGTCTGTCTGACTTTCCTCGCCTTTTTTCCTGTGTTTGAGGAGCCGTTTGAACTCCTTTAAGTTAAGGAGAATTGTGTTTGACAGGGTGAACCTTACGAATGCGCTCTAAACGCCACAAATGGAGGTCTATTGATGGGAGTGTGAATGTCCCTGAGCTCTTAAGGTTGTGGTCATTTAAAATGAGCTCACCTGGGTGGGGTGCCAAAGCAAACACCCTGTCTTTTATTATTGATTTGCTTTGTAGAATTCTTACAAAAGTCGTCTTCTGTAAACCAGCACAGCCTTATAGTCTTTAAATCTCCTAATTGGAAAACGTAATATAGTTTACACATTCTCATGATTCAGAGATGGGAGCAAGCCAACTAGACATGCCTGCTCTCGATAAAGCCTGGCTAATAATAAATGCTACTCATTGTTCAGGTCGACGCTTAAAAGCTTTTTACAAAAGTAAATAACCAACAGACTTTAGGAAAGCATGCAGCAAGGAAGCGCATTCAATGCAAAAGGATGAACTGTTCAGGCTGGCATTTTTCAGGAAGTGGTGTACACTGAATAATTGAGTTCATCCAGATGTCCGGTTCCGCGTTTAGGATTTGTCTGTTACATGTGTCATCATTTAGGATTTTTTTTAATCTAATTGCATTTTGGTTAGAAAAACAAACATATTATTCCAGCAAACAAAATATATTTTTATTCTAGTCCAATCCACTTCCAATAGAAACATGAAAAAATTGCCTGTCTGTTCTAGTGTAATACTCCGCCTATATTCACTTTAAAGCTGTTGAAGTGCTCTACTGCTACAATGTATGCAAAAAGGAACATTATATCCTTCACATTTTTTGTTATTTTAGGGCTGCTGTTGAATTTCGTTCCTAATTTAACTTATTTCTGTGGAAAGTTGCACGGAACAGAGTTGAAAGGTCAAACACGTCAACCTTCCACATGGTGGAAAGTCATGTCTGTTAGCCTTACCTACAAACTGAGCTATTGATCTTTCAGTCTTCATATTGACCTGCCTTGCCTTCGACATGCTGTGATTTGCTATAGGGCTTGTTAGTTAAAGCCTATTTATTTTAAGTTCTATTAGTCTGACTCTCCCGTCAGTGTTTAGAATCATGCTGTGAAAAGTGTATGGAGGAACGGGGTAAAGGGGCCTTTTTGAAAACAACATTAACATTGGGGTTAAACTAACAGGAGGTGAAGAAAAGATGATGCAAGTCATGTTTTGTGTCAAAAGCCAAACACCAAACCACAGGGAGGCAAAACTTTTGACCTTTCAGATGCTGATGGGATGGCAGAAAAATTTATTTTTCTGCTTGTTTTGAAAAATTGGGCCAAATGTTTTGTTTGTACGTTTTCCTGTAATTAAAATTATGAAGAAAGTAAAAAAAAAAAAAAAAAAAATCAAACACAAAAGGTCATGCTGGTGTGTTATTTATTTTTAATTTAATAATAAAAGTGATTTCCTGCAAGAAAATGCGTTACAGGAGACACTTTTCGCCTGGGCAAGATCAGACTAGTTAGTTTACTTGAAATGAGTGGAAATTGCATTGTGAATCATGGCAGAACAGCAAGTGTGTGAGAACAGGATACAGACGGGCGTGGAATGAACAGCTGGCCAGGTTGGAGCTGTTTGCTATCTGGCAATGTTGAATCCGGGGGGGGGGGGGGCAGCAGATAACAAATTCTCCACTCCAAATGGACAGAATGTTACTTCCTAATTGCTCTTAAACCTTCTTTGGAAAGAAAGATAATAAGGTGGAAGAAACGATGAGTGCAAAGTTGATTTTTTTTTTTTTTTTTTAATTCTTTAATCCAGAAAAGATTGAGAAAAGTTCCGCCAAACAGGGTAGATGGATGTCATGGATGAAATGTCTCCATATATGGCAACACTGTGGATAAACAGTTCCACACGACTTTCCTGAGCGAGGATCTGACTCATTTGTCCTGGTCTCCCCTGTTTACACTGCACTTAGTTTTCAGTAATGACGACACGAGATTAGGATTTTGGGTGTCTGCGGTCACAGAAAAGAAGAGTCTAAGCTACTGTTTGAAAAGACAGACGGAGACAGGAAGACTCCTCCATGTGGTGACCTCAACAATGAGCTATCTGTCTTCCTGATGTGCTCAATTCTTCCTGATGATGTATTGAAACGTACAAATATCTTCTGTTGAATTTTTAGGCAAAAGCGTGTATAATTTAGTCAGATTGGGTTTTTAAGTAAAATTGGTGTATGAATGAATTTGAACTTGTATTGAACATTTCAGAAATGATGTATGGTTAAATTTCTAGGGTTAAACTTTATTAGACACACACGTGTGTTTCCAGTGAGATTTTGTTAATTATTTCTTAGTTATTTTTACTTTTAGCGAAATTCTTAGTGGTCCTCCTCAATGTTTGTGAGGAAAATTATTAAAAACGGAAAAGCCAACTAAGATGAAGACTGATGGGATTCTTTTTTTTCTTTTACTTATTCTCCCTATTTTCTATAAACCTTCTACATCAGAACTAATATGTGCTGGGTGGACACCGTTCTGTACATTTTAAACCACAGATCCCGAAGGTTTCGGGTTTCCCAAAGTCCTTTTACATTGCACATTTTTACGTTTAGCTACATAAATATGAACTCAATTAAAACGGTGTATTCAATCTATTGTTTTAGTTAAAGTGTAAGGTTGAAGAGATCTGTTAAGACTAATATTGTTTTTTTTCTTACCTTCCTAATAGGTCTGTGGCTCCCATCTCTTCAGTCAATTTACGAGACACTTGGACTAATGACCTTTTCAATTCTTTCATTTCTTGTGCAACCACTTTTTTTTTTTAATGGCACAAATGAGAGTACTTTCTTAAGCTATCAAAGCCCTTTTTAAATTGTCATGTAAAAAGGACGTAGTTACTCTGACCCGTTTACGACTGACTGTTAATTAGTCCCAATAAAGTCTCCTCACTTCCTCTCTTTTCCTACCTGGTTTCTAACACCTTCATGTGGCAGTAAAATGCTAATTCTGAAACATTACAAATGCTGAAGGCAAATAAGAGATTCTATCTTCAGATATGCATGAGATGCCGGTTATTAAGACACTTCCTTTTCAATGGAATAAACCTGGATTGGTTTTTCTCCGAAAACTTTGAATTTAGCACCCTATTTTGCCTATACTGGCATTATGCTACAGCACCCTATTTTCTGTTTAGCAGTGGTTCCCAAACTTGGTGCGACTCTAGTGGGGGTGCATGGAGTTCACTGAAATTTTGATGGAGAAAGGCGGGCAGAACATGAGCCACAAAATGTATGTTGTACCACATGGCTCTTTATTAATCAATACGCAACAACCAAAAGTGTTAGTACAGTTTAGGACCATTCCATAAAAACCCTGTCCAATTTATTGGAATCTCAGCAAATACATGTAATGTAACACAACACAATTAGTAGGGGCGGGGAGTTGTGAGAACCGTGACACTTTTTAATTTGTAAAAGGGGCAGCAGTTTGGGAACTGCTGGTATAGAGTATACGGTGTACACTCGAGCTCTAGTTGGTCTGTCTAGCAGCAGAGAGAAATTTTTCCATGACTCGTCTTGTGTGCAGACAACAACGTGGTGTTTAAGTCTGGTAAACTAATTCGTACCCAGACTTTCATTTAACACATAAAAGGATTATTACATCCACCACCATGATTTACCTTCTCATTCACCTTTCTTAACTCTACAGCATCAGTGTTTGATGGACTAAATTTAAGAGCCCATAAACTCCAGTTGCCACAA
The DNA here is from genome assembly GCA_026260255.1 of Pseudolaguvia tuberculata. Classification (NCBI taxonomy): domain Eukaryota; kingdom Metazoa; phylum Chordata; class Actinopteri; order Siluriformes; family Sisoridae; genus Pseudolaguvia; species Pseudolaguvia tuberculata. Next base: position 14,912 of record JAOTRA010090376.1, read on the forward strand.
GCAGCTGTTAGGAGCTGGCCTCTAGAGGTTCTCTGAAAATAAAATGTGGCTACATATTACAGGCCTTCTGGGATGACCTGTGTAAACTCTCCCGATTCAGGTCTGGACTAAAGTTTCAATGCGTCAGTTTCTCCACACCTTTGAGATCATTGAGGAAAAGTGATGGCTTTTGAAAATGTAATGGTCTGGGTTGTTTGGGTTAAGTCTGAGACTGAGTTGTATTTTTAATTATAGTGAGTCTAACTTAGCATGTAGTAAAGATTTATGGTGATAATCCAAACATTAAGCCACATGACCCTTGTAATTTGTAATGTGAGCCCTTCTTCTTGGTGTTGACAGGAATGTGATGGCAGGATGGGTTTTTGGGCATATTCGCACATGGAAATTTAGTATCTGGTAGTACATATCAAGCTATAGATATCGATAGCAATAATGTCATACTCGGTTATCTTATTGAATTTCCCCTACTAATGTCCTTAGACTGATGGTATTATTAGTCTGTGACCCATTAGTGATGGACTAGTATCATGATTCTCACTGCTTCTGGGAGTTACTTCTTGTTGCGCAGTACGATATGTAAGCTGGTAAATTCTTGTTTCCCACTTCCAGTGACCAGCAGATTTCTATTGTTATTATTACCTTGAATGTGAAGGTGTTAATTTTTATTCTACAGCTTGAAACTGCCAGAAAATAAGAACATTCTGCATTTGGAAACTGTTAAGCTTAAGAATTGTGCCAGGAGTTGGAGAATAGGATGAGGTCTAATTCCAGACCTGGTTATAATGTAATTTGAGGCCAATTTTGTTGCAGTTCCGCTAATTTAAATATTTAGTTAGCTTTAGAGAGAGCAGGCCATTTGAGAAAAGAGTAATCTCACCACCAGTATGCCTTTTCCAAGGTCCATAACAGTCTGCCAGAAGCACTGGATAAGGTGTGAATTCTGTCATGGGCCGGTTTTTCCTCGCCAGTTCTCATTTCCTCTCTGTCTTCATTTTAAACATATGTTTATTAGCCCATTGACCAATCGCTGCTTGGAAATATTTGTGATTTGAATTTTTCATATTTGCTTAAATCACTGCAGTTGTTAATAGCCCACTCCCCAAACTCTTGCCTGAGCGAGTGTGTCAGTATGATGGTCATGAAATTGACAAACCATGGAAAAACTCCAATCAAATTCAAGTAGCTAATGGAAGGATTGACCTAGGAAGAAGCACACAGCTAAGACCACCTAGAGCTTTTTCGTGGCAATGAACACTAAACACTCATCCTCACTTATAGTCAGGAAAAATGGTCAACAAAGGCTTGTTATGAACTGCCTGTAATGTTGAAAAAGACTTGCAGGATCTTGATTTGTCAAAAACACCAAACAAGAGTTAACATGAAACATTCAAGTGTTTTAACCATGGAATGACTGTTGTGAGACCGCTAAATACAACACCGTGATCTTCCTGATGCCACGATGATGCCGTCTAAGAGGACGCTTTCAAGCACGCACCCGTGCACCTTCTCTAAACAAGCCCTTATGTTGATGGCATTCAACAGACAAAGGAATGCCACAAACGTAGCTGTGCACTAATCTGATCCTGATGCCTAGGTCTTTTTTTTTTTTTTTTTGTAATTCAACAGAACATTGTGTCCTGAATTTAAAGAACATCTCTGATAAGGGTATCTGCTACATTCTTTAGTGAAACCTTGACCAAGACATGTTCTCTCTTCTGGGGCTTTAGGGCTGCTAGGATCAATAAATCTGTAATAAAATTTCTGTAAATATTTTTAAGTGATTTACTATGGATTTTTTTGTGATTACTTTTTATTTACATTTTCTATTTGTCAGTGTCCATGGCTGTATTCTTGTTCTCTTGTTGTCACTTTGTCCTGCACTTGTCCTCTGTCTCCTCTTATTTTACCTTGTATGTAGCACAATGAGGAGCTGGAGATAGCAGAGTTGGAAGATGTTGAGATTTTCATTGGGAGTGGCTAGGATGGATAGGATTAGAAATAATTTTTATCAGAGTGGCCGAGGCTAGGTTGCGATGATTTGGACATGTGCAGAGGAGGGACATGCAGTATATTTGTAAAAGGATAGAGGTACCGGGCAGGAGGAAAAGAGGAAGGCCAAGGAACAGGTAGTGAGGGAAGATATGCAGGTAGTTTGGGTGAAAAAGGAAAATGTAGTGGACAGGGTAGTGTGTTAAGAGTGATCCTCTGTGGCAACCCCTAATTGGAACAGCTGAAAGGAGGAGATGATGTAGAAATGTCTACTGTTAACTGTACACTGCACTGTTTTATATGGTTATGATAATAAATTAACCATTGGTTTAATTATAATTTAACGGCAATTTAGTACATTTAGATATATCATTTCCTTCTGTGGAGTTCAGTGTTCTTCTCATATGCCTATCTTTCAAACGTTGAACTCGAAAGCTGAAGGCAATAACTATAACTTGGTATAGATCATGAAGAAAAGAAGTTCTCCAAACGCTGCAAGCTGTCATTACCCTGTACAAACCTCCTTACAGAACTGAGCAGATAAAATGTCATCCCCACATATTCTCCCTTTCTTATTAACTGTCTCCTAGTTCTACTGGCTGAAAGATCCTCCTCAGGTGCTACCAGACCAGAGAAAATGTTTCTAAGTTTGGTTCCACTTACGGATTTTTTCCATCTGTCTTTACTGCACCCTACGGTATGCTTGCACCGACATAAATTCTGTTTTATTTGTGTCTCTTTTCCAAAGATCTTTCATTTTCATCCCGGCTGTTCCAGTGCTCGGGGCGATTTATTTTTATGGTACTATTTTTAAAAATAAAAATAAATTGCTAAGTATTTGACAAAGGATTGCTCTTTTAAGTAAAAATCATTACATTTTATTGATAAATTAGCCATTTTGGACCGTGCAGTTATCAACTCTTGCATCACATGACCTCTTTATGAATTCTTTTTCAGTAACATAAGGCAGTCCTGTATTTTATTTTTCTCCTAGCGTTTTATGGGTATACAGAAAAGTTGTGCCATGTAGGCAGAGCTTTAATTCTTAAGAGTTTCAGTGCGCTTAAGTGGACATAAACTTTAACAACTGCCATGTTTTCACATTAATTACTAGAGTTTATCCAAAAGTCTAAAAAAAACAAAAGTCTGGACAAAATTGTTATTTACCTGTAGTGTCTTGCCTTTTGACGTTCAGATCATTTAATTATACCACATGGGAGTATCCACTGCCCAACAAATTGACCCATTCAGTAGTTTTTCTTTTTTTATTTCTCTTTCCCGCCAGACTGTCTTGCATTCCATTTGCTTGTCTATTGTGTGTATCGTGAAGACCAGACACAGAACCTTCTCTGTCCACGTTCTTGCTGTCAGCTAGGAGCTCCTCTAATTTACGACTCCTTTCCTAATAAAAATATGGGCGCTAAGTGTGCATATCTGCAGACCTTGAAATGTAGACGGTGGGGTGGGGTGGTTCTGGGCTTTTACAGTGCTTTGCTTTGGGCATCACAGCAGGTATAGACTGAGCTGGGGTCCAAAATATCTGAGAGTCTCGGGCAAGATTAATGGAGCTTTTGTGACAGGACTTGACATGTGTAGAGTGACGCACAGGCACCTGAGCACTGTGAGCTCATGGTTTATTTTCACGGACAGAAAAGCTGTTAGTGTGTAAGAATAATGTTATTGCCGAGGTCGTTCCTGATTTTGTCTTTAAAGATTCCGTTTGTTATTTGTAATGTACTCTGAGGTTTTGTTGATTTTTAATAAGATCTGCAAAATAAATCTTTTTGAGAATTGTACCAGCATATGTAGACATTAATGTAGGATATTTTGCCCATGAGATTAGTTGTATCTGGTCATTTGTACTAATTGCAGAGATTAGCTGTAATATTAATCCCATGCAAATTTGCCATGTCTGTAATGTGCATCATAAAGTTCTTGCTATACCACCATATGATGGCATTTTCATGACAGTATAGACACGTTGCAGCCTGTCCAATACTTTACATTGAGGTTAAAGCCCCTGACCTTGACATTTGAGTTAATTGTCCATTGTACTGTAGTTTGTCTTTTATACCAAAGCAGTCTGTTGAAAAATACAAGGTAAATTCTTTCTCTTTCTGTAAATTGTCTCAACAGTCTCAACAGTGTGACATTATCTGATTGACAAGTTCTTCCCGATTTGTTTGATTGGTGCTATTGGAACTTGATCGGTTACTTGACTTTTTTTGTTTTAAACGTTATGGAATCCCCAAAGGGGCAAGTTGACGTGCATTTTAGAAACACATTGAGTGTATCAGACTAAGTAGAAAGTGCTTTTGATCATATTGGGTTTTGAAGCCTAGTAGGGCAAGAGGCATGAAATACGACGTATAGATGAACCTGACTGAAGTGCATCTGGAATCAAGAATCGCCCCATGCTTACGTTTATGCCTAACCGTTAGTGACTGTCCCCTATTGAATACAGATTATTTCACCATATAATTTACTCTTGTTAACATGATTCTTCAGCAGATCAAAGCATTTGCCACAGCATTGTACCTTCCCAGAGCCACATTTGGCCTTGTCATAGAGAAGATAATGAAGCTGAAATTATGACAGATGACTATCACAAAGTTAGTGGGGGGAAAAAAAAGGTTTCTTCTTTCCTCTGGATCAAATAATCCAGATGTTCCATCCAGCATGTACTGATCAGCCATAGGTATTGTCAGAGAGGTCGTAAATCCTCATGCACGAGGAGAGAGTGAACGCTCTTTACAGATGGTCATCATCGTCTTGACTTTCCACAAGCCTCTTGAAGTCTTGCCCTTTAGCGGACGCTTTCATAATGGCAATAACAGGTAGACTGTGCAACTGTCTTAGAAGCTCATCTTTTTTTGCATGCAGTAAAACACATTACCAGTGAACAAATGTATAATTGTGGTATGCCTCAGAGAAGTTATTTACTGTACATCATAAAACAACTGCGCACACAGATGTGATTACATACTTGTTTATGGTATGCCATTATTTGTCCAAATAAATCTTTGTAATCTCACGGTTAATAGAACCAACTGAGAAAAGCAGATATGCAAGAAAGCGACGCATGCAGTAGGTCGAGAGTTGATTCTTCCAATGTATTCCTGCACCACTAATCATTGCTCATAAATATCTGCTGGGTTTTTTTTTGTGTTTCTTTTCCTTTCTTTTTGATTGAATTAGTAGCATACCCTCTCAGGTTTGAAGATCGAGCCAAAAAGACAGCATAACGATCTGGATATTCTTGAAAGTCAGCAGACTTTCGGACTGTCAAGAGAACAGGCAAAGAAATGTCATTGTTCAATGTAAAGCAGTGTGATGACAGATCTCCAATACGCAAACTTCTTATTGGTCAACACAAACACATAGACCTCTTTCCTAAAATGATTACACAGACCTGGTCTAGTGTTTAAGCAAGAGCTCAAAAGCTACAGTTTTTATTTTATTTATATTTATTTATTTGAGAACATTCTTCATCAAGGCCAACAACAACCTCCTCCATCTACATGTTTGCCTTCATCATTCACATTCATTTTCTAATTCAGGGTCACTGTGGTCTGCTGGAGCTTTTCCCAGCACTCTGAAAGGCAAACGTCAGTCCATCACAGGGCCACACACCCACTCACACATATTCCTATGGTCAATTTAGAATCACCTAATGTACATGACTGCTGAGGGAAACCGGTCTACCCGGAGTAAACCCATACAAAGAACATGCAATACTCAAAAAGGCCCTTGCCGGGAATTGAACCTGGATCGTTCACCTTCGAACTGATTACTCTCATATTTGCACGTAATTCAAGAAAAAAAAATCAAACACTAAGTCATAAAAATTTGTCTGAATACTATTCTAATGAAAATCTATCCAGTGTCCATATTTAGCTGTTTACAATTCATTTGCGTTCTGAAGGGAGCTTCCTCACCTGCGTCCAGTATTCGGGGGTCATTACTATCAGCTGCGGAAGGCATGTCTGAGAGACTGGCTTGTTTTTATGGGGACTAATTAGAATTTTTCCTATTTTTGTGGCAAGTGGGGATCATGGATAAAATTATCTAATGCGGTATGATTGTTCTCCTTAAAGCTCACTGCTCAACACCTTTTTAATATATATTGTGCCCCCCCCCCTCCACTACCTTGCTAAGCTCCTCTTGTGGACCAGGACACCCAGTTGGGAACCGTTGCTTTAGACTACTCTAGTCTATTTCAGTTACAACAAACATTTGGCCAGTTATAGAACTTCTTTGTGACCTAATTTATATGAAAGAGGGTAGATGGGTATTTCCTCATAAGTGTGTCTTCTCTGTTGCCTTGTGGTTCTGGATGATCAATTGACTGACTTCACGTGTCAAAAACACATTTGACTTGATCCTTCCTAGTTGGTAACTGGCTCATGAAAATACCTAAGACAGTTTGATTTCCCTTTTTTTCCAATCGATTTGGAGTTAGCTTGAAGCTATACTGAGATGCTCAAACATTCTTCCAGAAGTTGCTTTAAACCGGACTCGAGTGTGATTGAAAACACATGGATTGCTTTACAAAAATACCAGCTGCTTTTATTGTTTTTCACTTTCCATTTATCAATGTGACTTACAAAACAGATTATAAACACAGCAATAAGACTTAAGTTGAATTAGGAGAGTTTTGTGTAACATATAGACACTATAATAGCAAAAGGAATTTAAAAAATCCCACATTTTAAGGATTTAAAAAACAAATTAACAACTGTTAATGAACAGTCAGCGGGATGAGCCTATGTGTTTAAGTGAGAACTGATGATTGTATAATCCGCTTGGAAGAAAAGTGTGCGCTATTTATTGTTGAATAGAAAATGAGCACGGGTCGGCGAATGCAGCAAAAAGGTCTACCATCTTCCTGAGTGTAACCATTGAATCTATACTGGTTTTTAAAAATTGTTCCTAATGTAGTTTTCTGACGACTGTGTTTCCTGCCAGTTTTTGTTTCTTCCAAAAAACAACTATATTTAATACACAGTTAATGTCTTAACGCTCTGTATCACATGCTTCATGTTCTGCAACTTACCAACTGCACGTTTTCAGCAAACACATACTTTAGTACAAGTGCTCGGATTGAGGTTAATTGGAGCCATTTGTATCACCACAGCTTTTCATTTGGACCATCCTTGATTTCCAGAGCTACATGGTTTGCTTTTGCCATCATCGCTGGTTCTATGCAGCGCCACGCCAGCGCCTGTGAATTGGATTTTAACCTTAGCAATAAGTTCAAGGATAATTTCCTTCCCAAATGTGCTTTCATCATCCAACCTTCCAAATGAAGTGCTCCATGAGCAACTGATCATTGAGAAAGCAATAAAGAAAGAAGCATTAAGAGTATCTTAATTCAAACTAATGGCTAATCCCCGCTCTGCTCTGGCTGTGGTAAGGAGCTTCTTACTCAGGATTTTGGCCCCTCCCTTTGATTTGAAGTTGTCCTGCCACCCCCAAGCATTTTGCTTCCATCCTAAGTGTTTGTGTTCTTGGTCACTGGTAGTTTTCCTTGTTCTCCAAGCATGGCGAGTCGAGTCGACCACAAAGATCAATTTTGATCTGTCTTTCTCCCAGCTCATTGGCAGGCCTGTACATGTGCCATAATTCCTGTTTAAATGAGTAAATGGTGTCATTTAAGGCATGTTTCTGTATTTGGATGTTTTTTGTCCGCATTTGTGTACATTGTAGTCCTACCAGAAATCAGGGGTGATTAACTCTCTGGTAGGAAATTTTAAAGAGAGAAAAGTTCATTGGGGCAGTAAGCATTTTGCCCTGTCCTTTCTGAATAAAGATTTTGGGACAGCCAATAATTTATTTTCAGCTGCAACTGAAATTATGTCTGCTGTTAAACACTTTATGCTTTTTTTATATTGTTTTTTTTATAACAAATAACTTGGATAAATAAATTTTTTCTATTGTGATCAAGGACATTTGAATATGATAACCATCACAATCTCACTGTTCGTAATCAAACGCTAAATATATTCAATGAAAATTTGAAGCCGATTTCATGACTTTTTATAAGCGTATTTGATGGTCGTAGATATACACATGCACACATTACCAACTATTTGTTGATGTCGAACATCAAACAATGCGGTTCTTTGTTGCCGCAATGATGTGGTTGCTAAAGGATCCCATTGCTGGAACTGTTTGATTAATGATCTCGGTTGCCTATAAATGGCATCTGCTATGCTGAGGTCTGCTTGTCCCTACACAGAAAGCAACATCTCTGTTCCAGAGTTCAAGAGCTTTGAACTGTCATTACACTCCTCGAATTCCTTTTGTGCAATAGGAATCCACTGACTCCCGACTGCCTCAATACAAATGTGGTATAGATTCGTTGAGGCATCTATAGAGACGTGTTTGCCTTTTAATGGAGGCTTGTAATGGGTGGCTGAGTCACTTTGATAATCGCTCCCATGCCATTACTATTTCAAGAAATGACAAAAAAAGGAGTAATGGTCTCTGGGGAGACTAGCTAAGGCATAATTCTACTGACCTAACTGCTCAAATTCATCTGTCTGACGTGTAGAAAAATAAGCTTTGGTTAATGCCTTTCATGTGGTTGTCCCCGATGTGGCCAGTCTTTTAAAATGCAAAAACCTTCTATTTAGTTTGGAGAGTATGCGGTTGCATGTCAATGTCCTCATCACGGTAAGATTAAAGATCATCAGGTGTTGATTGTTTTACGATTTTTTTCTTATTTATTTCTATATAACAATTGACATAGTTGCAAAGAAGTTTTAAAGAATTACATCAAAAAGACTATCATTACTACGATGTAGGGTGGTGTAGGGGTTAGCATGATGGTTTCACAACAAGAAGGTCCTGGGTTTGGTTCCCGGGTGAGGTGGTCTTTTTGTGCCGAGTTCTCCCCACACTTGCAGGGGTTTATTTTTCGGCTACTTTGGTTTCCTTACACAGTCCAAAAATTCTAAATTGCCGTGTGTTTGTGTGTGTGTGTGTGTGTGTGTGGCCCTGCAATGGACTGACAATGGTCCAGCAGACCCCATTGACCCTGAATTAGGCAACAAGTAGGTTAGAAAATAAATGACTGAATGAAATTGAAATTGAGAGCCCCCCAACTAAGCAGGAATGGAGGAAAAAAATGGATTCTTGCATAATTTTAAAACATTTGGAGTTAAAGTCTCCTTTTTTTCCAGCCTTGAAATTGTAAAAGGTTTGGGAACAGAGATGGTATTGCTGTTGCCTGAGTGTAACCCTAATAACCAAGTCCATCTCTTTCTGTGTAGAGTTTGCATGTTCTCCCTGTGCTTGTATGGGTTTATTCGGAGTACTACGATTTTTCGTCCAAAAACATTAAGATTTATTGGTGATTCTAAATTCCCCATATGAGTGAGTGAGAGGTGGGAGAGACTCCAGCAAACCCTGTGACCCTGAATTAGGGAATGTGTGTATATAAAATGAACGATATGTATGTATGTATGTATGTATGTATGTATAGTAATAAGAATGTATTGAATATCAAGTAAACATTTTTGCACAACAATCAAATTTTAGTTTTGGAGCATCTGGATTTGTTTTAATTTTAGAGGTGAAATATCTTTTGGTTGTTATGCTGTAAAATACATAACCAGTGAGAAACTTTTCGGAAATAATTTGTTCATTGTGATAAACGTCATAATTAGGAGAATGTTGAAACGAGTGCACGCAAGTTTATATAACTGATGCCAAGCCTCTGGATCTCCTTAAGGTATCTAAACATGTTCCGCTGCAGAGATTTAGAAAAGCTTTTACAAACAAACCTCTGTCACAACAACATTCAGAACACGCTTCGTTCTGTTCAGTAAATAATCAACAAAACTCTGGCCATCCCTACACCGCGTTAGTCACCATATCCTACTTCTACACTGTTCAAAGTCTCCAACACACTCGATCAGATTTGTTAACATCTGTACATTTTATTGTCCATCATATATTGCTCTTAATGTCATTGGGAAAAGTTTGTCCTTGAATAATATCCTATATTGCCTACATGTTTTGTAGTTTGTCTTGGAAGCGGGGATGATGAAAAAGTCTACTTCCGACAATAATTGAATTAATTTATTTATACAATATATTGCAATAAAATCCATATGGCAATATAAAATGACTATCCGATAGACTCCTTAAGATGGGTAGCTTGTAAATTTGAATGAGTCAGCAGTCGTCATATCTGGCCCTTAAGGTTTTGTTTTTTTGCTTTGTAGCTCGAGTTAGGAAAGCATCACACAATGTTCTATCTCGTGTTTTAAAGTTATTGTAAGTTCCCTAAATATTCTATACTCTGAAGAGAGGGATTCAGGTTGCTTGTCCCAGATGGCCGGTTCATCTGCAGAGCTTTCTCAGTTCAGGTTTGGCTTAGCCAGGTAACATGAGATTGCTGGGAAAGTCCAGAAAATGCACACTTTTCTTTCCAACCATTTAAAAAAAAAAACCCAAAAAAAACAAAAAAAAAACCTTTTTAATTCAGATTACTATTTGATAGGACCGTGTAGTACAAACAGAATGTCACAAAGTTGTTTAATCCAAATGAGATGCAAAACCATCTTGTATTTAATTGGTAAAAATGCACTTTACAAAATGTACTGGAGTATCAGCAAGTTCCCTGATCCAAAAAGTGCACATTTCCTTACCTTTACATTATCACTGCAACATGAACCAGAATGCGAAGCCCGGGGAGAACCATATGACAACAGAAACAACACTTGAAAATCCCATGGGTCGCCCATCTGTCACAATAGCACCGGCTGCATGTTCATTTTGAAATGTCTCATTGGTCATAGGGCTTCAAGAGAAATGTTTTTACGTATGTATGTCTGTGTATGTGTATATATGTATGTGTGTATATAATACATACACGTGTGTGTGTGTGTGTGTGTATGTGTATATATATAT
>JAOTRA010090404.1:0-11978 GCA_026260255.1 Pseudolaguvia tuberculata
GTGTGTGTGTGTGTGTGTGTGTGTGTGTGTGTGTGTGTGTGTGTGTGTGTGTGTGTGTGTGTGTGTGTTTACAATCATTGATACAACTATAGATTTACTATGTGCCTTGGCTTTGTTCTTTTAGTTTATAGTCTAATGTGTCTTGACCGGTTGAAACCAGAAAATGACTGCTTAGCATCGATCTTAGGAAACACACACCCAAACACACACTTTGCCTTAATTTTGCATCACCTGAAGCATCTGAAGTGCCTGAATGAACTTGTGAATTTATTCTGACTGGCTGTTTATTAGAAAGCAATACTATTATTTACTGCCTGTGTTGAGTCAATGACAAAACACAAAGAGACAAACAGCAAAACAAAACTAAATCAGCAAAAATAGCCAAGAAAATGATTTAGAAGTTACCAACTGGATATTTTCTATTCTTTCAATATTATTATCCAGATAATGCACGTAGTCGCTTCTGAATCACTTTCTTTGCTGAGAGACAGGTATGGAATTCGGTTCATGCGAATAATAATTCAAATGGGTCAAACCCACTGATATTATATTTGTTTTCAATCTGTCTCACATATGAAAAAAATTTATTATTTACTTTTATTAATTAACGTCCCACAATCCAATCCTATATAAGGACAAGGATGTTTCATTGCTGAAAGTTAAACAGTATTTGTCTAATCAAAAACACAAATATTCTTGTTTCTCAATAAATTCATCATTTGATGAAGAGGAATGATTGCTAATTATTCACATCTGATTAATTCCAACACATTTCCCGACTGATTCCTGAAGCACTTGGGAAGTCAAATTATCTTTATTTCTACAGAACTTTTAGAGATTGTCAAAGCAGCTTTACATAATCAAACTGTAGAATAGTGTTAATATAATTACAATAAAAAATAAATAAAATTTAAGAGTCCCCCAAAGCCATAGGCGACTGTGGCAAGAAATCAAATCAAAAGTGACAGAAAGAAGAAAAAAATGGTAGAATCCAGGATCGGTCCAGGGAGTCGGTTTTCATCTGACCAATTTCTTAGGTAGATAATAATTTCCTGTGATTTGTTTAGATGACTGGAAAGTATAAGACGTCAAGAGCCTATTTATTTGAATGTCTGCAAATACATTTGCATTTGGCTATCAAGCATAAAACGACAAAACCTTAAAGCAGAAGCGAGTTACAGAGATAATTGACGAGATAGGACATTTATTTAATGTACTGTTTGATTTCATTTGGCAATATTCATTATAAATTTCTTGAATGTGTGCATTAAATGTCTAACTTTTATATGCTAAATGCTACTTTGCTTTATCAACTGATCATTTTCTTTAATTTCTTAAGCACACGTCTAAACTTATCTTTCCATTCAAACAGAAAATGGAAAAGAAACTCCTTTTTTTAGGTAAACTATTTTTCAGTGTTTTAATATTAAAGTATCAAACTGAATTCAGTTGTAGCTTTTTAAAATTATGTTAAAGGATGGTGTAATTTGGAACATATTCCTACTTATAAATTCATTACTAGTAAAAATGGCAGTAGATTTGATCTTTTTTTTAATCTATTACAATAATATATTTTTATATACATTAGGTATATCCATTGCACAGGTGTACGTATCTTCAATTTCATTGCCCTCATTTTATAAACAAGGTAATAATTATAATTATAATAATAATAACAATAATAATAAAAATACTTTAATTGTCTAAACAGCTCTGAACAAAAACTTCAAATTAAAATGACAACTTTCCTTGATTTTATTTTTCTGCTCTAGTCAATGTGGCTTTGAAAGGACAAGCAACACAATCTTCAATCTACGGTGGCTATTATGCTTTCTGTGCTATTGATGGCAAGAGATTATCAAATATGTCTGTAGACATGTGTACACATACACAGTTAGAGTATAGCACATGGTGGATGGTAGATTTGTCGGCAGAATATTTTGTCACCAGTGTAATCGTCACTAACAGAGGCGATTGCTGTCCAGAGAGGATAAATGGAGCTGAAATTCACATTGGTAACTCTCTTATCAACAATGGCAATGATAACCCCAAGTGAGAAACTAAATAAATAAATAAATAAATAAATAAATAAATAAATAAATATACACCTGGGAAAAAGTGTTGGCCCCCTTCCTGATATCTAATTTTGTGTCACAAAGTTTGTCACACTTTAATGTTTCATATCATCAAACAAATTTAAATATTAGTCAAAGATAACATGGGTAAATAAATGAAGGTTTGCTCCTGTCTGTGCGTAGGTTATGTTCCCTTTTCTCCCGTTCTTCTTTTTTACTCTGGTTTCTCTCCCTTTTACGTTCTTTAGCTTTCTCTTTGTCTCGTTTCTTCTCCCGGTACCTGGTGCCTGACTTTTGCTGCCTGTCTCCCTGCTCCAGTCTGTCTCAGCCTCCGTTCCTTTGTGTTATCCGTGTGTGTTCTACATATCTGTGCTCCTGTCCAGTTCCTGCTTCTCTGTCTGCCTCCATCCGTTGTGGTTCCTTTCCTGTTGCTTATTGTGCTTACTTTTCCTGTTTCTCTCTCTGTTCAAGTCATCCCCTGTTCAAGCTCTGTGCTGTGCTCTTGTCCACTTTTCTGCCCAGTTCCTGGTTTGGCTTCGCCTGCTTTGGTCATGTTCCCTTTTTCCCATTTTTCTTATGTACTTTGGTTTCTTTCCTTTTTGCGTTCCCTGGCCTTTTTGTTGTTTTGTTTGTTTTCCCCATTTCAGTTGCCCCTGGTACTCAAGCCGTTCTGCCTGGCTGTGTCTGCCCTGTTTCTGTCCCTGTATGTGCGCTCTGTTCTGGTGCATGCTCTCTGCCAAGTCTCTGTTCCTGTGCACGCTCTCTGCCCTGTCTCTGTTCCTGTGCGCGCTCTCGGCCCTGTCTCTGTTCCTGTGCGTGCTCTCTGCCCTGTTTGTTACTGTGTGAGCTCTCTGTCCTGTCTCTGATCCGGTGCGTGCTTTCTGCCTTGTTCCTGTATGCTCTTCTGCCTGGTTCCCTCTCCCGCCTTGTTCTGGTTCTCGTCTCGGTCCCCTCTCTTGCCTTGTTCTGGTTCTTGTCTCGGTCCTCTCTCTCACCTTGTTCTGGTTTTCATCTCAGGTCCTCTCTCTCGCCTCATTCTGGTTCTTGTTCTCGTCTCTGTCCCCTCTCTCGCCCTGGTTCTCGTTCTCGTCTCAGTTCCCTCTCTCGCCCTGGTTCTCGTTCTCTTTCTTTGTCCCCTCTCTTGCCTCTTTCTAGTTCTTGTCTCGGTTCCCTCTCTCGCCTCGTTCTGGTTCTCGTCTCAGGTCCCCTCCCTCATCTCGTTCTGGGTCTTGTCTCGGTTCCCTGTCTCATCTGGTTCTAGTTCTCGTCTTGGTTCCCTCTCTCGTCTCGCTCTGGTTCTCGTCTCATGCCCCTGTCTCGTCTGGTTCTGGTTCTCAACTCGCTCTCGTCTCGTGCCCCTGTCTCGTCTTGCTCTGGTTCTGGTTCTCGTCTCGCTCTGGTTCTTTCGTGCCCTTCTCTTTGTTCTGGAGGGTCCCCTAGGAGAACGCCAGGAGACGTTCATAGAGGGGAGGGTACTGTCATGCCCTCCTCTGTGGTGAGCATCTCCGGCGCGCTGCCGGTGTGTGGCAGCTGAGTCTCGTTGTGCGCTAATTGCGCATGCTTTATAAGCCGGCAGCATTTCTCCTAAGGTTGTTGGAATATTGCCATTTTTTGCCTTTTTTTTTTGCCCTCGTCTGATCTCGTAAGTTTTGATATCGTCTTGTCAAGTCATGATCTCGTATTGATCTCGCCACACCTCGTTAATTATCTACTGTTCTTGTTTCTGGTTTTTTTTTTTTGTTTTTTTTGACTATTTATTTGTAAGAACTGTGCCTTTGGAGGACCGCCTGCAGAGGGCGCCCTCGCCTGAATTCTAGTGTTCATTTCCTGATGGTGGCCATTTTGGGCAGGGACCGCCTATATAAGCAGGTGGCCTTCAATGGTTCCTTGCGAAGTATTGTTGCCCTAGGCCTTGCTAAGCGTTTTGATTTTGTGTATTTACTGACTTTGAGATTTTGACCTTGCTTGATTATTTGACTACTCTTTGGATTGCCCCGTTTGTATTGTTTGCCATCCCTATTCCCTTCCCAAATAAACTCTGATATTACTGCATTCATGGATTCTTCCTTGCCTACTACCAGCTCGTTACGTTATTAAATAAATAATGAACTTTGTTTCTCCGCCAATCCTGCGTTTGGGTGCGCTCCTTACCCCCAATTCCACTCCCAGAGTGTTGGAGAGGATGATCGGATTTAAGTTTGGAGTTTAGTTCAGTTCTCGTCCCATCATGTTTATCATCTATGGTTTCGCTTTCTGTTTATTGTTATGAGTTTGATTAAACTGTGTGTTATGAATCCGATCCCATTATTTATGTTACAGTATTCATAATAACATAGATCCTTATATACTTATATATAATTATACCATATATTGTTATTTCTGTGTCGGCTGAGTAGCCCGGTTGTTTGCCGAGTCCATGAATGCAGATATACAGCGTTTAGTACTCACAAACGCCTGAAGACAAAAGAAACAAAAAACAACCAAATCCAAAATGGTAGACAAAGGGGTAATGAGATACAGTCCAATAGTCGAAGGCCAGGAGGTCAAAGATCAAAGGTTGGTTAGCATGCTCAGTAAGGTTTGGAGAAACAATACTTCACAAAGAGTTCTAGTGATGTGGCCTTATATAGGGTGGCCACGCCTAATTGCCTAATTACCTAATTGCCTGATTTCCTAATTGCCTGATAACAGGGGGAAAAAGAAGCTGGAGCTCAGTACTCTGGTGATGCCGCCCTCCTGTGGTCAACAGCCAGAGTAGTCCCCCTTACAATTTCAAAGTATAGAAGACTTTAAAATTAGACTTCCTATAGTAAAGATATTTCTGTTATAGTACAAAATTCGCAGGTCATTAATTAAGCAATTATCAAAGCACCTTATCAGCAGCGAAGCTCCGCGAAACTGCTGGTTAACGCACAGCATCGCCCCCTGATAGACTGAAGGGAATTGCAAGAAGCAAACCATTTCAAAATTATTTCACGGGATGGCCTTATTTCATCTCAAAAACATAACGTCCACGTAAGAGATATATATACACATCTTTAGAGCAACTTAAATTATTCTCTGAGCAAATTATACTCATTATGCCAGATTCATTATGTCTTCAAATAAGTAATCTAAAATCTATATATTCTAATGATATAATTACAAATTAATATTATTCAGACTTATAATATTAAGGAATCATACTTTTAGAAGCTTCAATGGAATAGGGTCTAACATGTTGTTGGTTAAAATATCTCCACATACCTCTAAATATTTGCAAATTTTGGAATCTTCTTGTTTTTACCTCTAAAATAGCATTTATGCACCTTTACTGATAGAAATGTATCTTTGTGTTCTGCTATTGTATTTACATCTACATCCATAGCATTTTACTGATATCCTGCTGTACTGATTTGTTCTAAAAAAAAAAAATCTTTAGAGTGAAGAAGCACACTTGTCCAGAAATTAATTTTGTTTCATGAGGTTATAGGTTCTCGCTCATGTTGTCTCTGATGTTCTTATTTTCCTAAACTCTCAATTCTCTTTCTGCAGGCAAGATCATAAATGCAAATTTATCTAACTCACCATAACGGCTTAGTGGTTATACACACAGTGACTGTAAAACCAAGCAGACCATATTATTCCACTAAGTAGAAATATTTATCTGATCCTGCATATTATCAGTTTACTCTCTCAAGAATATTTTAATTGTCAATATATATATATATATATAGATCTATCTATCTATCTATCTATCTATCTATCTATCTGTCTGTCTGTCTGTCTGTCTGTCTGTCTGTCTGTCTGTCTGTCTGTCTGTCTGTCTAACACTTTACTTTAACATAGTGACACTGCATTCATTAATATTACATGAGACCAGTTGTGCAGACTAATAACAATTATTCTTATTATGGGCTCAATTCAGACAATACTGAACATTTTACCAAAACAATCCTATCAAAACATTTTGAACATACCTGTGTACTGTAAGCTTGGAGTAAAAATCCTACCACTTTGACAAACTAATTGCATGTACAGCGCACTGTTTAACATTGTTTAATATTTTTAAACTATGCTCTATACTCTTGAGATTACTGCAACCCTTTATTGTGATTGTTCTGTATGACTAATGAATAAACTTCAGCTAGTCACACAGAAGTTAAAGTTCTTACTAGAACAGAAAGTGTGATCATATTAGCTCGGTTCAGTCAACATTGCACTGGCTCCTAATTATATATAGTATAGACTTTAAAATCCTCTTAATTACTGATAAAGTCTTGTACGGTTTAGTAGTTCAGTAGCTGAGTGAGCTGTTATGCTACTATAGTCCTTCACATCCGTCATGCTCTCTAAACTCTAATACCTACAATAACAATATACAGGTTCCATACTAACTACTTCACTATTAACTGCTGCTCTTTAGTCAGTGTCTTTGTGATATTGTCTTTGTCTATTGTCTTTGTGCTGCACTTGTCGGCACTGTACTTATTGTCTGTATGAATCACTAAAGTCCCTGAGAAATGCTGCCTCATTTCATTGTATACTGTTCTGTCTAATGTGTCTTGACCGATTGACATTCAATAAGGACTGCTTGGCATCAATCTCAGGAAACACACCCAGACACACACTTTGCCTTAACTTTGCATCTCCTGAAGCACCTGAAGTGCCTGAATGAATGTGCATTTATTCTGACTGGCTGTTTATTAGGAAGCAATACTATTATTTACTGCCTGTGTTGAGTCAAACAGCAAAACAAAACTAAATCAGCCAAGAAAAGTGACAATGTCACTTCTGAATCACTTTCTTTGCAGAGAACCAGGTATGGTCTTGCAAAATAATAATTTAAATTGGTCAAACCCACTGATATTATATTTGTTTTAAATCTGTCTCACATTTGAAAAAAAAATTACTTTCATTATTTACTTTCATTAATTAACGTCCCACAATCCAATACTATATAAGGACAAAGATGTTTCATTGCTAAGAGTCGATTAAACAGTAATTGTCTAATCAAAAATGCAATTTCTCAATAAATTCAACATTTGATAAAGAGGAATGATTGGTAATTATTCCCATCGGTTTAATTTTACAAAGGGATCGACTGATTCCTGAAGCACTTGTGAAGTCACTTTATTTCTATAGAACTTTTAGAGATTGTGTCAAAGCATTTTTACATAATCAAACAGTAGAATAAAGTGTTAATAAAAGAACAATTTAAAAAATAAAATAAATAAATAAAAGTTAAGAGTCCCGGAGGCGACAGTAGCAAGAAATCAAATCAAAAGTGACAGAATGAAGAAAAATATATATTATAGGATCAGTTCGGGGAGTCAGTTCTCATCTGACTAATTTATTGTGCAGATAAAAGCTTTTCCGTGTTTTATTTGGATGGTCAAGAGGAAATGTTATGGTCTTGCCCAGGTAACCTTCCCATCGTATCCGTGGAGCTGCACAATGGAGACATCGTGTGTGAATAAACCACTTCTACAGCAATGCTTCATAAATTCTGCTCTGTTTAATTGAAAACCGTTCTCTTGAATTATTCTTCATTTTTGTGTGTGTGTGTGTGTGTGTGTGTGTGTGTGTGTGATCGTAGAGTGGTATTGTGAATATAATAGTTTGAACAAGCATCGTACATAAACAATGAAATATACTGCAAAGCAATTAAAGTGAACAGCCCCACCTAGTGGAGAACCTGGATAACTAATCTACGCAGCTAATTTTTAATTAAAGAATTTAGCAAAAACATTCAATACAATTCTAACATATTTGCACAATGGAGACAGCGTGTGTGTTGTATACGTATAAATGGTAGTTTTATGACTACAGAAAAACGTGCAATTTACCCACGTCAATGCTCCATTAATTCTGCTGTTTAATTGAAATCCGTTCTCTTGAATTATTCATTATTCTTCATTTTGTGTGTGTGTGTGTGTGTGTGTGTGTGTGTGTGTGTGTGTGTACGTGTGATCGTATAGTGGTATTGTGAATATAATAGTTTGTACAAGCATCGTACATAAACAATGAAATATACTGCAAAACAATTAAAGTGAACAGCCCCACCTAGTGGAGAACCTGGATAACTAATCCTCGCAGCTAATTTTTAATTAAAGAATTTAGCAAAAACATTCAATACAATTCTAACATATTATATAATATTGTATTTGCACAATGGAGACAGCGTGTGTGTTGTATACGTATAAATGTTAGTTTTATGACTACAGAAAAAAGTGCAATTTTTCCACGCCAATACTCCATTAATTCTGCTGTGGGCGGTCCCTACTCTCTAAATCACATCAAACAGCCCATAGATGGCGCTGTTCCCATTTATGCAATCATTTAAAATGTTTCGTCTCCGTTACACTAACTTATTTCAATGTCTGCCAGCACATTTGCATTTGGCTGTGGTCAAGCAGAAAACGACAAAACCTTAAAGCAGAAGCGAGTTAAAGAGAAAATTGACAAGGTAGGAAATTTATTTAATGTACTGTTTGATTTCATTTGGCAAAATTTATTATACAGTTCATATAAAAAATGTGTGCATTAAATGTCTAACTTTTATATGCTAAATGCTACATTGCTTTATCAACTGAACATTTTCTTTCATTCCTTAAGCACAAGTGTAAGTCTAAACTTATCTTTCCATTCAAACAGAAAATGGAAAAGAAACTCCTTTTTTTAGGTAAACTATTGTTCAGTGTTTTAATATTAAAGTATTAAAACTGAATTAAGTTGTGTCTACTTTAAATGTTGTTTAAGATTTGTGTCATTTGGAACACATTCTTGCTTGTAAATTCATTACTAGTTGAAATGTCAATAGATTATAATAGTTTTTTTTAAATCAATTACAATAATATATTTTTTTCATAGGTATATACATTGCACAGGTTTACGTATCTTCAATTTCATTGCCCTTATATTATAAACAAGGTAATAATTATAAATATAATAATAATAATATCAACAATAATAACAAAAATACTTTAATTGTCTCAACTGCACTGAACAAAAACTTGAAATTAAGACATTCAATTTATTGTGATGAATTGCAAGCTGGAATATCGTCATATTGCCTTCATTTTATTTTTCTTCTTTAGTCAATGTGGCCTTGAAAGGAACAGCAACACAATCTTCCATCCACAGTTTCTATGACGCTTCCTTTGCTATTGATGACAGCAGATTATCAAATATGAATGTAGACATGTGTACACATACACAGACAGAGTATAACCCATGGTGGATGGTGGATTTGTTAAAAGTA
This sequence comes from Pseudolaguvia tuberculata, assembly GCA_026260255.1. Lineage (NCBI taxonomy): Eukaryota > Metazoa > Chordata > Actinopteri > Siluriformes > Sisoridae > Pseudolaguvia > Pseudolaguvia tuberculata. Next base: position 9,319 of record JAOTRA010090404.1, read on the forward strand.
TATTTCATCACCAGTGTAATCGTCACTAACAGAGGCGATTGCTGTGAGGAGAGGATAAATGGAGCTGTAATTCACATTGGCAACTCTCTTATCAACAATGGCAATGATAACCCCAAGTGAGGAATTTACAAAGAAGAAATATATATATATATAGAAGAAATGCTGTAGAAGAAATATATATATATATCTCAGTCTAAAACCAGCTCTCTTATGAAACTGTATAAAGTCGTGTGTATACTTTTCTTCTTATAGAACCGTTAAGATTTCATTTTTAGTATTTACTTTTTCCACTGAAGGTGCTAATTATGTAATGTGGAACCATGACTAATATTTGTTTGTATACATAATAATATAGATCCACATATACTTATATAGAATTACAATAAATAAATACAATATATTGTTATTCCAAAGTATAGAAAGACTTAAAAATCAGACCAAAGATATTTCTCTGTTATAGTTCTTGTTTATCATAAAAAAATGTATAAAATAAATGTATGCTGCAGTTTTTTTAATGAAATATGGCAGACAGACATAATAATAGATATACAAACAGACATGTTTATTTTTTTTAAATATTAATAGTTATGTAGACAGACAGCTCAACAGATGGACAGACAAAAAGAGAGGGAGTAGCATACAATGTAAGAGATCAGGAACTTCACTCATCTAACATATTAAAATCTGTCTCAGTGTTTAATGTTAAATAATAGGATTAATGACTAATGGTTAATAATGGTATTATTCTGCATAACAATCTCAGGGTGGGTGTTGTCTTTATAGAGCATTATTTATGTAAGCTATAACTTTTTTTTTATAAATTTTACAGTGTGTTTATATATTATATCTGCTACCTCTCTATAGATGTGATGTTATCTATAACATGCCTCTTGGTGCCTCAGTAAACTACAGCTGCAATATGATTGGTCGGTATGTGAGTATCAACATTCCCCTATATGACCAGGTGCTCACGCTCTGTGAAGTGGAAGTTTATATTATTCCAGGTTACATTTTTCTATTTAATTTACAATACTTCATCTAAATTGAAGTTTTCACAACAACTGCTCTATAACAAAATTGTTATATTTTTTTTGTAGTTCCTATAACTAAGAGAACATTTTTGAAAGTGAGATTTAACAGCATTGAAGATCTCACTAACTCTACAATTAGGCACCAAGTACTTCAAAAGGTGTGTTTATAAGAATGTACACTCAGTTTTCTGTATTTCTAAAACATGCTGAATCCCAGTTTGATCCTTTTGTACAAAATCGCTTAAACAATTAAAAATCAAAGTCATATTAGTAATTGTTCTTCGTAGATCAAATCGACCCATTTCCATTTATCAGAGTTTCATATTCGTTGGACCAAAGAACCAGAACTGGACACAAAAAATTAAAAAAGGTAAGAAAAAGGTAAGAAACATTGGAAAACTCCTGCTACTACTGCTATTCTTACTAATACTACTTCATAAAGTCACAGATATAAATCTGCAAATATGTTAAAACTACCTGCTTCTTGTTAGTTTAAACCATCTTCTGTAAATGAAGATTTTATTCATTTACAGATTTATTCAACCTCTCACGATCAGGCAAAACCAGAGGCTTGAATAATCTTTCAAGCTTGGGCAACACTGAAAACTTAAATCCAGACCTTACAAATCGCATCCAAACGCGAGAGGCAACTGTGCTAACCACTACACCAATGCACCGCCGCATTTGGAAATGTCTTTAATAATATTAATATCAATATTAATGTCATTATTAATATAACTTCTTGTTCTCCTTTCGGCTTCTCTCGTTAGGGGCCGCCAGAGCGGATCGCTTTTCTCCACACTACCCTGTCCTCTACATCTGCCTCTTTCATCCTCAGCATTCTTCTACCAATAAACTGCATGTCCCTTCTCTGCACATATCTCAATATAGCCTCCCTCACCTTGTCTACATCCTACATGCGCCGTCCCTCTAATAAACCCATTTCTAATCCTGTCCATCCTCATCACTCCTAATGAAAATCTCGTACAACATCGCTGGCCTCACTACAGTCCTATAAATGTTCCCTTTCACTCTTGCAGAAACTCAATCACAAGTAATTATGAATATAACATGTACCAATATATTTGTGAGAGCAACCTCTTCTTGTGCTGTATTTAAGCACCGGTACCGATAATTAAAAAAGGTTATTAAAAACCCAAACGATACCCAAATTGATTATTAATATTGATTGACAAATTTGTACAAAAGTCAAGACTTTTTTTTTCCTTTTGACTTAGTGTCTAAAAATAAATACAACATGTTAAAGAAGAAGTAAAGAAAAAAATAAGACAAAGAGAGAGACAGAAAGTGAGACAGAGGGAGACATGGGTCATATGACATTTTTATTGGATACAAACAGCAAATCACAGACACCGGGAGGGTAATTTTTAGAAATACATTTTGAATTTTATTAACTTCTATAAATAGTTTTTAGAAAGAAATGTAATAATTAAAATAATCAGTAGCTGCTGTAGTTGCAATACTTTAATAATATAATAGTAATATCCTTATAACTTTATTATTTACTTATATTAACATGTTAAAGCATAGTTGCCTGAAATCTTAATGTGTGTTGTGTGCATTTGCATTTGGTGTGTGCATTGATAGCGTAGCAACCAGTGCATATAT
>JAOTRA010090430.1:0-11973 GCA_026260255.1 Pseudolaguvia tuberculata
CAACCATTCACACACACATTCACTCCTATGGACAATTTAGAATTACCAATCCACCTAATCTGCATGTTTTTGGACTGCGGGAGGAAACCGGAGCACCCGGAGGAAACCCACGCAAGAGCGGGGAGAACATGCAAACTCCGCACAGAAAGATCCCAGCCCGGAATTCGAACCCTGGGACCTTCTTGTTGTGAGGCGACTGTGCTATCCACTACGCCACCGCGCCGCCCAAGAACATGAACATGAACTTGAGCATGGAAAAAAAGACATTCAGGGGAAAAAGGTCCAATGGGGTCCAATGGGGGCCATTGGATCCAATGATCCAATGGCCCCCAGGAGAAAACTGCCGGCTTATAAAACACGCGAATCTGTGCTTGACGAAACTCAGCTGCTCACGCACACACACGAGACCGCTCAATCGCAGCCAAGCCCGTGCCGGCGCTGCTGCATACCGGCAGCGCGCTGGAGACGCTCATCTCAGAGGAGGGCGTGACAGGTACAAGGTTCAAATATCAAGTCACCTTTACAGATACAATAGTAAACAGTTACTAAAACAATAATATGGGTTATTAATAAAAAGGTTAGGGGGTGGTGCTTTTCTTTTTTCAGGATTTAGAATTCTCATAATTTATATATTAGTTACAGTTAGGCATTTGCTCTTATTCAGGGCGACTTACATTTGGTCTCTTTTTTACAACTGAGCTATTGTGGGTTAGGGCCTTGCTCAAGGGCCCAGAGTCATTGCTTGGTGGAGGTGGGAATCGAACCCCGGTCTGGCTGGTATTAGTCCAACACCTTAACCACTATGGTACCATTTCCCCCCAAGTTTTGAATGATGTTTTTCTGTAGCTAATGAATAATTAATATTATGGTTACAAACGTTATTAACACAACATGCTTAAAAATGTATGACTCTAGGGAGATAATTTATCTAGTATTTACATTGAAATATATTCACAAACAATGCTTTTGTAAACTCTAATAAATCTCCACTGAGTAGAGGTAAATTTTCATAACTCATGTTGAGGTTTATTTATTGAGTGGCAAAACAATAACCATAAACTAGATTAAGATTTAATGAACTAAAATAGGTTAGCTTAGCTTAGCATAGCGCAGTTCAACTTCTCTTAACATGAATTTCTCTATAATACATAAACTTGACTTAGCTCACAAACAAATTAACAAAGACACAAGGGACAAATATATACACAAGACAAACCAATGGGAATAGAACACGTAACAAAAACACATGGAACACAAAAACCAGGAAGTATGCAAAGGACAGACCATAGAACTGAAAACATGAAGCATCAAACCAACAAAACAGCAATATTAAACATGAAGAATTAACATGAACCAGGAGCAAGAACCTTACAGAAAGTTTGGGTACACATAGTTAATAACTACTAACAACAGATACTGTAAGGAACTGGACTACGCCCCAACCACTCCAGATGCATCATTCAGTCGCAGGCTGGGCGCTTTAAAGCAATGTGTGGCTGAATTTTGGATTATTAACTATGTTTAAATAAGATTAGTGTTTCAGGATCGAGATTGTGAGTTCTGATGACGATCGTGTTCATTGTAATGCTTAGCGTTAATCTGTATATTTGTTTCTGTTTTGCGTATCGAATTTCTGTTTACGTTGTGTTGTGCGGGCGTTTTTTCCTTGCCTTCTGTTTGAAAGCTACACTAAATAAATGTGTCACTGCAACATGGATCCGACTACTTCCTTATCCTTACAGGTACAGACTCAAGCACAGGAAAGCTGATGAAGTTAATTATGTTGAGTAAATACAAAAACTTGATAAAAAGGTGGACAAAGTAAAAGACACAACAAGAACAAGAACACAACAAGGACAAAAAAGGAGAAAAGTGTCACACCCTCTCTTTGTCACTGTCACTGTTCCCTCCAGTTCTATCCCCATCTCGTCAAAGAAGGCTCCACCCTTCCCTGTCTCATCAGAGGAGGTTCCAGGCAGCCCTGTCTTGTCAGAGAAGTCCCCAGATGTCCATGTCTTGTCAGAGGAGTTCCCAGCCATTGCCATTTGATCAGAGGAGGCCCTAGCTGTCCCTGTCTCATCAGAGGATAGGATCATCACTCATGGGGAGTCTTCCCTATCTCATCCCATCCCCACTGCTCAGCCTCAAGTGTCTCTTGTCTGGCCCTCTAAGGAAGAGTTCCATCATGCCTGCCTGCTGGACTTTTCATAATTTTTTGGGGGCAGTTACACAGTTTTCAGGACTGATCCTAGGACAGCCAGGCGGTTTGGTATGCTGTGGCCTCACCACAGGTTAGGTTCATGGACTGCCATGGGCCGGGTCCTCCTCACCTTCCCTCTGACCAGCCTTCATCCATGTTTCTTTTGCCTGTATGTAATTGCGTTTATTTTTGACATATGTATGCTCTTGACTCGGTTCTTGCTTTGTATTATTGTAAATCCTTCAGGTTCTGGATCCTACAATTTTCTTTATTTCAGGATTTTTGAGTTTGTTTCATTTGTTCTGGAGTTTTCTTTCTTGTGCCTCGCTATCTTTATCGGGTCACTGTTTTGAAGATGATATTCTTGTGTTTTCCCTTTCTTAATGAAATCACCCTTACCATATCAGTGTCAGTGTTAGTTTCCCCTGCCTTGTGATGCATGACAAAAAAGGATGCAAAAATACTTTATTATTAAAAAAGTAGACATAAAACAGGCAAACACAAACAACAAGATATTTGGGGGGAAAAATCTTAAACAAATTAAAACTAAACTATATATATCTGCTGCAGAATTATTAAATAGTAACAATAGTGACCATTATAATTTAAAATGTGAAAATATTTTCTTAACATTGAGTAAAAAAGCTGGGTAAAATACTGCCTCCTAAAGTTTTACTCCCATGTTTTGACTTCAATGACATATTTAAGGCTCCCAAATGAATAAAAATGTGCACCTGCCTTTTTCGTTTAAGGAACAAAGTCACAAAATTGATGTACTACAATTTACAGGATTAAAAAAAACCTTACGTGCAATGCCTTGCCAGGGTGATGGAAAACTGCTCAGCCTTAACTCGCCATCCTGTCCCATCTCTTACCCAAGTGGATTTATAGGAGCTTCAGGGCACTTCAGCTTGAGTCCATCTTTACTGCCATCTCATTCTGCCTGCTTTTTCCCCCATCTGCAAAGTTGAGCTGATGAGTTGCACGCTCAGTTATATCGATCCTTAAACATCTCTGGACTTTCATCTATGACTCTATTTAGAAAGCTTTAGAAAAACCTACTTGTTGTGTAATTTGATGTGAATTAATTATTTAATGAATATTATTAAATTATAATTATATGGGCGGCGCGGTGGTGTAGTGGTTAGCACGCTCGCCTCACAACAAGAAGGTCCCAGGTTCGATTCCCGGGTTTGGGGACTTTCTGTATGGAGTTTGCATGTTCTCCCCGCGCTTGCATGGGTTTCCTCCGGGTACTCGGGTTTCCTCCCACTGTCCAAAAACATGTTCATTAGGCGGATTGGGGAGTCTAAATTGGCCCTAACTACCTAGCCATTAGGGAGTAGCCTTAGTGCCGGTCCCAAGCCCGGATAAATGGGAGTGTTAGGAAGGGTAAAACCCTGCCAAGTTGAATGTGCGGATCCCGGATCCGCTGTGGCAACCCCTAACGGGAGCAGCCGAAGGACAAAAAAATTTAATTCTAATTATATAATGATAATGCTAATGCTTTTATCACCATACTAAATATTTTTAGCAGTTAGGTTGACTTAATGAATTATGTGTCTGCAGTGGATTGTTGAGACTGATTGTGACATTAAATTTAATAATGAGCTTATTCACGACTACATGAATTTCAAATTCATAGTAGTTGTCATTGTCATTGTTATTTGACACATAGTTGATTTACTTGTGCTTCTAGATATTACACAAGTCCTAATAATCCCAATAACTGAAATAATTTCTGTAACATAAGATAAAAATATGTTTTGACAAACAGTTTCTTCTCTCAGGCGGTCCAACAAATAAACAGTAAAAAGTTCACAGCAATAATATAATACTCCTATACCTCAATGCCACTGTCTTGTCTTGTGTCACTCTCTGGCATTTAATATAAGTTTACAGTCTCGCAAATTGTCTATTTTGTTCTTTTCTATATTTTCTTTCTATTTACTGTAAATTTCTGTATTCTCTGGAGAGCAATTGTCACCACAACAAATTCCAAGTATGTGCAAACATACTGGATATAAATCTGATTCTGACCCTGGTTACTGGGGTCTGCTGCGCCTATCCCAGCACACATAGGGCGAGAGGAGGGGTACACCCTGGATGGGTCACCAGTCCATCTCAGGGCAACACATAGACAAACAACCATTCACACACATGGACAATATGGACTGTGGGAGGAAACCGGAACACCCGGAGGAAACCAACGCAAGCGCGGGGAGAACACGCAAACTACGCACAGAAAGATCCCGGCCCGAGATTCAAACACGGGACCTTCTTGTTGTGAAGCGACTGTGCTATCTACTACGCCACCGCGCCACCAAAATGGTAAATTATCTTTTATAATTATTAATTTATTATTCAGGAGTGTGTGTTATAGATATCAGCAATATGATATTATCAAAAAAAAAGGTTTTATAATATGACACAAATGAAATTATTTTAGATATAGAAATCTTATTATGCTTATTATGGGAAACATTCATGTATTGATGCATTACTAGTTAGTCTACTAGCCATAAAGATGTTTAAATATAAATATATTTAAGACTTTTTAACCATACTGGGATTTCCAGACAGCTGTTTATGAAATCTGAAATTCTCTTTTATGTCTCACATCACAGGAAGACAGTAGGAAGCGACATGTAATTTGAAGCCACCGTTTTTGTTATTCAGATGAACTGTCAGCTTTGAGATGAATACAAGACGCAAGTTGACATTTTTGTCTTTTCATGCTTTCATTCCAACCATGTCGGCCTTGCTGGAAACCACTTTAGTCATCTGCTTACATCAAACCTTTTGGTGATCAATATCCCAACAAAGCACAGCATTAATTTTTATTTTTTTTTTCAAGACCTATCATAAATAAAGACTTCTCCACAATGGTATTTATCACAAAGTGTGTGGGATGGCCAGGTTGGGGCAGTACCAAACGTACAGCGCCTCATAAATGAAGGTGAAGGTAGATGAAGAACCTCCAGCATGGAAATTATAGACTAAATAAATGCATATGTTCTACTTCCATCTCCTGGCTCCACTTTTGACATTTGAATGTCCCTCAAGTGTCCAAGAATACTCAAATAGCCATAGTCTTGCAGGTATTTTGTCCTTCTCTCTCGTTTTTCTGCTTTGGTAAGCCCAGGAAAGGACTTCCAGCCACCAGGGCTTCCAGAGATTTATTATGAAACACAGATTCCAGGGAGACACAGAGCACACATTTCCAAGGCTTTGGAATTTAAATGCCTCCTTGGCAGACATTTGTGATGCAGCAAGTTAGTCCTCCCAGCAGACATTTGCCCATTTCTATAAACTAAACCTGACGTTTACACCAACACACCTCCACACAGGATACAGTTAAACTGCATCAATGTTTTAGAGGCTAGGTTTTGAGAACTCTTTACAGTAGTCATGTTATGTTTAGGGTTGCTCCTTTTAGGAAGCACTCATCTACCCCTGGTTATGCACTAAGATATTAAGAAAAGATTTTTTTATTACTTTGGAAAAAAAGTTTCACAATTACATGAGCATCAAGTTCCCATTATTTACATTTCGTCCAGGTTGTACCCCCGCCTCTCGCCCTATTTGCGCTGGGATAAGCACCAGCAGACCCCGTGACCCCAAATTAGGGAATAAAAAGCTAAGAAAATGAATAAATAATTGTTTCAATTTTACTACATACATATACTTAGAAAAAAAAGAAAAAAGGGAAAAAAACAAGAAAAGGGAAAAGGGTTTTTTAACTTTGAGCCATATTTCTGCCGAATGTGAGTAATATATTAGGAGGTGTTCCATTATTTCCTCCTCCTCGCATCACGGGGCATTTTTTAGCCAAGCGACATCGTTTTAAGCATATTGCTCACTTTAGTACAGGTAATGTTTTTATAATTAACCAAACACCAATGTAATTATTTATTTTTGGTACAAGATTTTGTTTCTTTTAACCAATATAGCTCCAAATTTCTATATTTAACCATGAAATTTTCATGGATTAATTTGTAATTCTGCATGATTTTTCTTAATTTTTAAGTGCAGTAATGGAGCATTACCATTGTCCATCCAAACAGCTTCAGTTTTGTTTTGGCCTGAGATCTCTTCATAAGTTTTGAAAATTGTATTAACGATTTCTAATTCAAATTGGTTCTTTATAAATAAGGTTTTATCGTCTGCAGAGACTGTAATTTTAGCTATGTTTCCTGTCACAGATTTTTATTATACTATCATTTTTTAATTTTATACAGAATCGGGAGCTTCTATATCATTTTCTTCAGTTGGTGACACATTAACATTAACACTTCCTACAGATATTCTTTCAATAAATAATCAAATGCTTTTTTGTAAATGTAAATGTGATGTAAATGTAAATGTCGAGTTTTACCTTATCACAACTGTCAGCAACAGTCTTTCTTTATGTATATTATATTATATTTCTATGTAATTTCATGTTTTTAAATTGTTGTACTTGTTTGTTTATGTTCTTTATCATGTTCAGTCTTTTTTGTGAAAGAAAACTGCTTTTGCATCCAACCTCAACCCTACAGCTCATGACAGCATCATGTATATTATGTGCAAATGAATGTACGCACTGAAACAGCATGCGATTTTGGAGGCAGCCAAAGACTTAGCAAGTGTTCAGTGAAAGCACCAGTTATGTCCATGTTATTTATGGGTGATAATTGGAAACAGGTGTTTGTGATTAGAAATCTAGGGTACTAGAACACTCCATTGCTCAACTCAAATAACATATACAAACTTTAAACAAGACTATGTTATTACCTACATTATTTATTTAACATCACAGCTCAGATTTTTGCTAAAACCACTGATAAATTATGGATGCGGGTGTTCTTACAGCAATACAGGGACCAAATATTAGCTGGGAGACAAGTCAGTAAAATTGAACTGAATGCAGTATATCTAATTGCTAAATATGCATACACGGTGGCATGCCGTTTCTTTGAGGGGGAAATATAAAAACTGTCAGGGTAAATTGTTTCAGGGTAAAAACCAACTGCAATCACACATGGCACTGACCTATTGCCTTATTTCCATGGCAGTTTAGGTTTTCCTGACTTGTATTATCAGTAGAAAAAAAAGGTTTTCAGAAGAAAAAAATCAACTCTGTTTCCATCAAAACGACCTAATTATTTTTCTTTATGTTTAACTATACTTTGTGATGTTTAACTAGATCTGCTAATGCTTTGTTGCAGAAGAACACAGTCACAATCTTGTAGATTCATTCATTTTCTAACTTTCAATCTTCTAACTCTTCACTAATCCGGGGCCACATGGAGTCTGTATATTACTTAAGTAATAAATAACTTGACATACCTGCTCAGAAAAGTCATGTGAAGAAAGAATAACTCTGGCTCAAAAACTTGAGAGATAAACATCTGCATGTTACGTATGTAACCATGGTCCCTAGAGGTACAGGGTTGCTGGTGGTATGGCAAGTGATGCTGTAACAAGTCTCTATCTGGGTTACGGCACCAAAACCATTGAAAACTTTAGTTTTCTTGTCAAAGCAGAGACCAGGAGACGTTGGAATATCTTTCCAGCAGAAGTTACGCTTTTATTGAGAACTCACTGCGTGTTGCTGTAGTCATCTAAGTCTGACTATAACTCAGCACAGTAGAATTATATACCATTGAAGGCGAAGGATTAGATTTAGATGGCGACACTCTAAACAAAGCATGTAAATACAGTAAAGCCCAGCCCTGATCTCATCAACATAAATGTCTTTCAAATGCTTAAATGCTAATCCAATCAGTCTGACAGTACAACGAAGACAAAGGCACAGCCTGGCTTTTAAATTAAATTAGCATTCACTTTGAACCTGGTGGTCAGGAAGACAAAAAAATAATGTTACCGACACCCGGGCTGCCAGACTTCAGCTTCTTAGGATGTCACCATCATTACCTTAAGATATAAAACCCAATATACATTTTCAGCACTTTTGTAAGTCGCTCTGGATAAGAGCATCTGACAAATACTGTAAATGTAAATGTAGATTTAACACTTTATAAATTTGTTTTTCCCCACCCAGCAACAAAGGTTACCTACGTAACTTGGTTATAGGGCTGGTTGGACCATAGGTACAGAAAAAGACCACCCAGTATAGGAGAAAAGGCTCTTTTTTGAGTTTTTTATATTTAGCACGCACCCTTATTTAGAGCGAGTTACATTTATCTCTATTATACAACTTAGCAATTACAGGTGAAGGGTCTTGCTCAGGGGCCAAGCAGTGGTGCCAGGTCTTTCATTTAGCAGTCGAATAACTTAACCACTAAATCAATGGTCAATTGACTTCCTTAACGGTCTGTCTCCTGAGTTGATTGAAAGGCTAGTGTTTTTCTAGGTGTAAATTTAAAAAAATATTATTAGATTTAATTTAAACAAAACAAACAGATGTATTATATAGTGTATTATAGATTATATTATTTATTGGAATGTTACTAGTAAAGGTAAAACAATTATATTATCTACCTGTGATAATCACATTTGCAAGGAATTGTTTTGCCAAAGATAATGACCACGAGAGTCTGATTGCGTAATGCAGATGTCGATAGTATACAATGGATCCAAAAGGAGAAGAAGACCCACACGAGTGGTTCAGGTACTGCAGCTCATCCAGAATGGCACATCAATGCGAGCTGTGGCAAGAGGGTTTGTTGTGTCTGTCTGCGTAGTCTTGTTACCCACATCATAGTTTCTTTCTGCCTTGGTGAGCTACTGGTAAAAGTAAGCACATAAGTGAAATTTAGGCAGGAATCCTTGTCTCTGGGACAGGACAGCTCCTTCTCTATAATCAAAGACTATCCATCTCCACTAGGAAGGGCAAAGAGGGATCAGGGTGACACAGGGTAGGAGATGTAGTGAACGTTCTTTAGAAGGCCTCAAAAAAAAAAATTTATCAGTGGTCTCTGACAAATGGGAAGTCATGCTATAGTTATGAATAAAACACCAGTAGAAATGAGCAAACTCCAGGAATCTCTTCAACTTCTTGATTGTCTTGGGCGTGGGACAGTCTTTCTGAAACTACCATTTTCCTGCTATGACAAACAGCTGGTTCTGAAGAAGTTGATTTAACAAAGTGCATAAGTGGCCCTTGTGCTGGAAGACATCCTGTGAGTAGATTAGCATATCATAGAGATATATGATAACACACAATCAGGTCATGAAAGGTGTCATTAATGAATGATTGGAAGACAGCAGGGGTGTTACAAAGTCCATAGGTTATAGCGAGGTAGTCGTATTTTGCTTTGGGCATTATGAAAGCAGTCTTCAATTCAGAAAAGTAGGGCTGTTTGTGAGCAGGTTATTTATCCACAAGGCATGAGAAACAAACTTGGAATAGGTGTCCTGTTCCGTCTGGCACACAAACTCCACTTGCAGGTTCACATTTAATCACTTCTTGAACCGCCCTTTAGTTTAGATAGTTTATAAAGTGACCACGTATTCAATGGTGGATTGTGTGTCCTGCCGCAGCTGCAACAGTTGAGTGGCAATGTCCAGCCTCCTCACTGGATACTCAAACACTTTGCGCAGTTGCTGGATAAAGTATTCAGCCGAGGTGCTTACAAGGGGATCTGAGTCCCAACACCCATGTATCAAATTCCAAAAATTGTTGTAGAGCAAGAGGGGTTTTTGTGTTTATGTGTCAAGGGCAAGTTGTTTAGTAAAGAGGATTGTATTCAGACATCTCTTGAAGACAGCCAGTAACTCCGCTGTTCTGAAATTGATGGGAAGTTTTGAAAAAAAGAAAAGTCTTCTATGGTCTTGAGACCTAAGAGGTGGAACAAGAAGTGCTGGTGGATCTGAGGGAGTGAGGTGCTTTGCGTGGAGTGATTAGTGTTTGGATGGCTTTGTAGGCAAGATTCAGTGTTTTGAACCTGATGCATGCAGATACTGGAAGCCAATGGAGGCTGCGCAACAGTGGTGTAGTGTGTGAGAACTTGTGTAGGTTGGGTAGGAAAACAACATATGGCCTGAGTGGATATGAAAGGTTGTGGGAAGCGGTAGCCTAGTGGTTAAGGTGTTGGACTAATACCAGAAAAACCAGGGTTTGAATCCCACCTCCACCAAGCAACCACTGAGGGCCCTTGAGCAAGGCCCTTAACCCACAATTGCTCAGTTGTAAAAAAGAGACCAAATGTACGTCGCTCTGGATAAGAGCGTATACCAAATGCCAAACTGTCGTATCCTACGTATCCTATCGTATGTTGTGGAGGAGAAATCTGCAGGAACATGTAACATTAGCAATATGTGATCAGTATTCAGGTGAAGTGGTGATAAAGTGGTGATTGGCGGAATTACATCTGTTACTGTATAAAATAGATGTAGTGTAATCTAATCTAATGTAATCTAATCTAAGATTTGTCTGAAGAAAATGTTAACAGGGCTGACAAGGCTGACACTCTTGAGAGATATAGACTGGCCACATTTGTCAGCCAAACCCATAACCACAGAGCACTTTGCCACCAACTATTAATTAATAGCACCTTTTAACAGTTGCTATTACACAAATCCCTTTCTGGTCTTAAAAATAGTATTTGACTGCTAAACTAGTATTTAACTCTACTTATCCCTTCTCCAGGCTTCTGCATCTCCCATTTTCAATCACCCATTTTTCCTGGTTCTGTGTTCCTCATTGTTTGCTTCATTCTGCCTTCAATGTTCTTCTTCTATTTTACTGCTATTTGTTTGTGTTTACTCTGCTCTAGTTGTCTAATAAACACACCCACTGCATTAAATTGTTTAATTTCAGAAATTCAGTCATGAGACTGTATTAAACTGGATAGTTGGTTATAACTAAATACATTGGGTCCAGTTAATCAACATTGGGTAAGTCAAGGATAGTTAAAAACAGGAAAGCACACACCTTTAATTCAACAATCTACACTGATTGCATAACCATCCGGACACCTATGGTTGACTAATATACCTGTGATCAATAGAAAGAGAAAGCAAGGCGTGTTCTGCTTTCTTGGCAGCCAGACCCGAATGGCTGTGGCACCACCAAAAATCAAATTCTCAGATCTTAAGGCAGGGAAATTTATTTTCTCTTACACCACATATGTAATGTAATACTGCCCTTATATCATCCTTTAAGGGTAATTAAAGGCAAATATATTGTAGATGTCGGTAATATCATAATACCTCTGGAAATTATGGCATGGTCAATAGTATTGCTGTGAGAATTAAAAAGACTTGGTTGGGACAGGTCAAACACATTTAAGCTGACAATAAGTGTACAAAAACTCACATAAACATGCAGCAGAAGAACATTGGGTGAGGACACAGCTTTGTGCACGTGTCTTTTACAATTCTATAACATCCCATGTATTCATGGAGCTCAAGAGCTCTGTCATGCTGAATCAATGTCTGAGTCTCTTTGGGCTTGTTTAAACCTGGTCACATTTTTGGTCTATCTAACCAATCAAATGGATATTAACACAAATCGTTACTACTTCATTAGGTGGTCTGGAATGTATTTCAAGCAAAACTCGAAACGTCTATTTACATCCATCTGTTGAAATCACATTCAATGCTTGACGTCCTCCCATACAGAAGTACATGCTTTAATTTTAGTACGCTTGTTGACTGATATATCCTGACGTAGGTAACTGTGCAGTGTCACGTAAAGATATTCAAAGGTCTAATGCCACATTCGAAAACAAGGTAGTCATTTCATAAAATTCAATTCAATTCAATTCAATTTTATTTGTATAGCGCTTTTTACAATAGTTATTGCCTCAAAGCAGCTTTACAGA